>OOFC01048981.1:22559-44979 GCA_900323345.1 Pseudochromis fuscus
GTTTGGGGTCACCCTATCAAAGCAATGGTTTTCCAATGACAACAATGACCATGTACAGACTGAGGGATCTACCCAGCTTGTTCTACCTGCTTTACTCTGATTACATATGTTTCAGACTTGACAGGAAACACTTGTGTCTCTCCCACTGTCAGACACAGGAGAGGCAGAGATATGGTTGGGGGACGTTTTGCTGGTTCAGAGACATTTACTCAGTATAACTTGATGTTGTGGTTGCTGTTTGTGTTCAGTTGTAGTTTACATATGTTTTGTGATACTTGTTTTTGGTAAAATTGGTCAAATTGCTTTTTGTAGGGTGACCCCAAACTTTTCAATGGTAGTGTACAATATTCAACAATGTGCGATACAAGGTAGGACATGTTCTCCAGCTGAGCAGGTGAAACCTTATCCAAGTCATAAAATTCAAAATTCGACTTTCATTTTCTCTAAAAATGCTTGTGCCTCTTGCTCTGTAGAGGGCAGTATGTTCATTCTGGGAGGAACAGATCCCTCATACTACACTGGAAGCATTAAATAAATCCTTTCACATTACTCCACTAACTACTGGAAAATCCAAATCCATGATGATTCAGTTTTCCCTTCAAATTATCATAATGTACGTTGAGTTTTAAACAAAACAGCCACTTTGCATGCCACTATTGGGAGGTTGATATCCTGCATTTAATGCTTAATTGCTGACTCATTTTACTGACCCTATTAATGCTTCAGTATCACTATCAAAGGAAACACTGTTGATTTCTCTGGGAGTTGTGTGACAGTCATTGGCTGACACTTCTGTAATCATGGGTTCGAGTACAGTCATTAACAACATTGTTGGCTGGTTTGGAGCCTCCTCAGAGGAGTGTGGTGAAGTGAGCTCTTCAAATCTTTTTCTCATTACTAAGGAAAAAATGAAATATGTTTCAGGGTTTTCAACAGTTACTTGTCTCACAGGCTGCCATCAGCTGCAGTAACACACATCTGTTGCCAGATGTTGTCTGCACAATAACAGGCCACAGCTTTCCTCATCCTCCGTCAGCTCTGTGTTGTACAGATACTTAAAGAGCTGATAGTTGTAACTAATGGATTCATCAGTGTTCATAAATCAGCTGTTATTATGATATCCTGGTTCATAATACAAAGTATAGATAAAACAGCAAGGATCCATTAAGAAGGGCTCTACAAATAAATGTGGGTACGTATGTTTTTTTCCCAAGTCAGTTGTTTTGTCCTTTTAGCCTCTTCGAATGCTTAAAGGTGCTAGAGTAGTATCTGTGGTACTAAATAACAGAAACTGCTGAAAGTAGATTAAGAAAAGTGAAAACTATGAGTTACTCTGTTATAGACATGAGTGATGTGTGATTTTTAAAAGATTTATACAGCAAAATGTTTACTAAGCATTCATAACATAATTGTCTGCAACATCTCCACACCTCATGTGTGCCATGTTGGCTGCACAATCCCTGTACAAATTCATGAGGGTTTAGTCACGTTCCCTCTCTTCCCTCTCCAGTCTGGATCATGTTGCATCACAGTGTTTGTCCCTGGCCCCTGGATCCTTTGCGATGATTTCATGCAGCAGTTCAACACTGCCTCCGATGTCGGCAACAACATGGTGGGCTCTGCTCGGCACCTGATGAACTCTAGTCACTTCAAAATTAGGATTCATCTTTGCGTGCAAATCTAATAAATTGTTGCCTTTAATGTCGTTGCTGTGAAGGGGAGATTCAAACATTTCAGTGTATCAAATGCTCCCAGAATTTTATAAAGAGGGAAGGTTGAAATGTCTTATTCCCACGTGTATCTGGGGTTTTGGTGGCCACTAGATGGCAGAGGACCTGCTGAGCTGCACTTTGAGTCACTTTACCATTCATGTGATTCTCCTGGGAGGAGCCTGAGGAGAGGATGACTCATCTCACTTAGAATTCAGTCTTTAAAACAGAGCAAGATGCCAGTCATTCATTGTCAACAGGCTCACACTCATGCCATCTGTGTCTGTGATGTTCAGTGATCTGAGATTTTCTTCAGGCAGCCTCATTCGTTCTAATTATAATCTGTGATTTAATGTCCAAAGGGGATGAGTCATTCAGCTCTTTTCCATTTAAAAAACGTGCATCACCACACAGATCAGCTGCCATTAACCCCCTCCTTCCTCCTGTAAACATTTATATAGACATGTATTCAGATTTGTTGCAATTCTGACATTAATACTGCATTGTTGTGCAGCATTTTCCAGATGGTTAAATATAGTCACAGTCAGCGGCTGGTGTTACATGCACTGTGGGTAAACATGGTAACATGAGAAAGCAGCTACTGAGACAGGGAGTGTGGACATCCCCAATCCTCTTCAATCATTCATCCTGCAGGTGAAGTTTCATGCTGCAGCATCTGGCACAAACATGCACAACTTCTTCTCAGTCATTCAACAAATAAATATTATGTCGTATGTTTCACAGAATATTTAATACATTTATGTTTATTTACTACAAGATCACAACTCAAAGACAATTTATTTGACATCAAGCATCACGATATCAGAGGCCATTATGATACTGCTCTGTGATGGACCAAAAAAAGGCAGAGGACAGTGAGTGCAGAGCAGTGAAAACACTCTGCCACAGGACATCCTGTGGTCAACAGTCCAAATAAGGGTGAAAATCCTGCAACACCACAAGGCTGCCAGAGCAAAGTGTGTCTGAGGGACAGGTGCAATAAATACGACTCCCGGTTTCCGTTCCAGTGATCTGTGTGGTCTCGCATTTCAAGTGGACAAGGATGTGTCATCAGTGTGATATAGAAACTGAAGCCAGCAGCAAACCAACCAGCAAGTGGAGCCTGATCTCAGATCCAGACCCACATAACAGGAAGGGCAGGTTGGATCTGGAACAACATGTACTTCAACAGTTTGGTAGATATACCCAGAGTTCCTGTATGATAAACAACCAGGATGCTTATGGCACTGATCAGACACAGAAATTTGTTTCTGGCTGGAGACTTTTGTTACCTGTCTATCTCTCTCTCCTCATGTTTTCCCTGTCATTACTCTACTACGGTATGATAAAGGTGTAAAAGCTCCCATAAATGAAACCTCATTCATCAGTTTGTTAATTTAGATTTGACACTAGACCCAAGCTGTGGCTCTGTCCAGAGGTCATAACATCCATCTCTAAAGCTCTCTCATAAACACACTGCATCTTGCATGTTTGAGTTAAGCCTTTGCACATGTTCAAAAATAAAATGATTGTAACATTTTAATTAGAGAGCATTAGAAAGTGGAGCCTCAAGTCTATAAGCCTATTTCTATATATATATATATATATATAGAAATGGACGAAACAACGAAACAAAAAATAGGCCAATGTGAAAGTACAAATAAGTGAAATACTCCAGCCGGGCCCTCGATGCTGGCTCCAACTGACATCAATTCAAAAATGGTCGTTTTCAATCATTAAATTAAAAAAAAATTCCCCACAAGTAATTCTGATGGCGTTAGGTAAAGCCAACTCATCTCATCAGTGAATCCATCTGGAAAAATATTCACAAAGAGGGAGATCTATGGGCGTGGCGCTTGATTTATTCTGATTTCAAGTCTCATACACATTGGGTTGTGTCCTCGGGTTCAAGGGTCAGACCCGCCTCCTCAGTCCTCCCTTCATATCCAAATATGGTCACTTCTGGCACTAACCCACAGGATACAGTTATATTCACTTTATGTTTATTGTTGCTGTTTATGAAATACAGGAATAATACATTAATAAACAAGATATGATACAGCAAATGAAACAAGAAGTCCTTATATAGGATTGCATGTGTTAAAGTGATTTAACACAAGAAGCACAGCAGGTGACCTCAACAAACTGATGACATACAACTGTAGTGACTGTAAACACTGAATATGTAGGTTATGACTCATCAACATGTAACTCAATCTTTGGTTATTATAAGTGGCTTTCTGAGGAAAACAGGTGTACAACATGATGAAAGATATGTGTCCTTTTTGAGAGATGTAATTACTTGAAGTTCCTCAGCTAGTGTAAGATTATATATTAGACAATGCTCACAATGTCGTGACAAATTCAGAGCTTAAACTCAGACACATGTAATTAAGGTGTTAGTTTTGCTATGTTGACTTAAAAAAAAGCACCATGAGAAGAATATTTTTTTTTGCTATTTCAAAATAAAAGTACATTTACTCTACTTTGCTACTCTACTTTGTTGTGTTGTGATTGGTGTCTTATACTGTTTCTTAGCTTGTTTTACTGTTTTCGTCTGTGTATCATCTGCAATAAATAGTCTTAAATCTGTGTTCAGTGACAATAGTTTATCAGCAACAGAGTAAATTTAATTTTGTAAAAATGGCCTGAGTGTGGGACTCACACACACTCTCGGTGTTGATTTACACTCACATGTGTTTATACAGTGAAAGTAGCTTGAGATGTGAGCCTCTTGCAGGTTTAAAGGTTTTTTGGCAATGCCACTAAAATTAAGATGTGTTTAAAAAACTGCTACTTGCATATTTACAGATTATATCAGGGATGTGTCAGGCAGCCACGAGGGCCCGAGTGTTGGCTCAGCTACTCGATGCTATTTCTGACTGTGTTTATGAGACTTCTGGCCGGCTGGCTGGCATTGGCAGGATTTGCTCAGGGTTGGGCACTAATGCCCAGAAGCATTCAGTAGATGGTACTCACTCTCAGTTGTTCCCCCCTGGGTGATGCTTTCCGGCCGCTAATAACTATGCAATATGGCAGGATGTGCATTTCTGTTACTGGTCTGAAACTCACTCTGAAAATATTCTTCTAACTCCACTGTAACAAAAGATCTATTGTTGCAATTTAAACCCACAGTTTTGAAAATCCAGTCTAAATCAGATTTGGTACATTTGACATCTAGTATAATATACTGCATAATATAATATTTTATAAACAATATTACTGTATTTTCCGGACTATTGAGCGCACCTGTCTATAAGCCGCTATTGAATTTATTCCAACAGTTTCATGTGGTCCACTCTGACCGGGTCTGATGTGACGAGGCTAAATGTATCGGCGGCACAGAGCTTGCTAGCTTGTAAAAAGCTAACGAGCTTTGTGCTCCCGATACTGAGCCACACCGGTGTTTAAGCTGCAGGGTTCAGAGTCGGAAAAAAGTAGTGGTTTATAGTCCGGAAAATACGGTAATCCTCTTCAAGCCGTTTTGTCGAGGTCAGTGGATCCCAACCTGCGGGTCGTCCACAAAGGTTTGTGTGATGGATCTAAATAATGTGTACATGAATAAAAATCATTATAATTGACACAAGCGTTGTCTTAGATGTTTTTAGACGTTATTCATTGTGAAACATATTTTTACCTCTTCAGGTAAAGCATCCAAATAAACCAACTTTAGAAAGGAAAACTGTGCTTTGGTTAAACTGCTCACAACTCATCATCGTGTATCCTGTAATGAGGGGTTGCCTATATTTATCCATGTTGTATTAAAGCATCAAAAGCAACAAGACAAAAGGTTGGGAGCCACTGAACTAAATAACTGAGCTCATTACAAGACAAAACCTGCAGCAGCTCCACTGATGCTGAACAACTTTCCTCTGAGTGGAATGTTTCAATGTTTCTTTAAGCTTTAGTTTATTGCTGTGGTTGTTTTCTGAATCAGAAACTGTGATTTCTCTGCAGAGCACAGAGGTGGTGGAAATAACTTCACGTTCAGTCAGTGAAGCAGCTTCAGGTCCTGGTGACAACAAGACCGTGGACATGAACGTTAGCCCCTCACATGGTTTGAGAAGAACATAGTCTGTATTTAAAAATCTAATGAAATCAAGGGATGAAAAATTTGTTTAAAAATTATATGTTTGGAGGTTATTTAATCCACATTACTGAATCTCATCAACACAAAAAAATGCTTCTTTGCTGAATAATTATGGAGAAGCCTCTGGGAATTATTGTAAAATGTGTGTACATACTCTCTTAGAAAAACTAATATTTCATTTGCATTTGTCTGTTTACAGTTAATCGTAATGTTTACAATAATAAATTAAATGATTAAATGTTACAGCACCCATGGTACCCTTGTTTTTTGTTTTCTTACAACCAAATTGAATTTAAATTTAACAAATTAAAATCCCCGTAATCAGAATAAAATAAATTATAGTAGTAAAGTATGAATAGCGTTAATGACTGTAATTGCAATGAGTCCAAAATGAATCTAAGATAGACCTGAATATTATATTTAGTCAAAGCAATAATTCAAATTACTTCAACAGAAGGCCACTGTTACTGCAAAACACACATGAGAACATGAACACTCGTATCTAAATTGATTTGAATTGATTAAATTGCATAAGAGTAATCCTCATAGCATCATGTTCTGTAAAGGCCAAGCAAACCAAACAGGAATGTAACACACAGCATAGTAAATGTTAAACAGTTTGCAGTAATAATTAAGTGAGCTCTGCAAGCTTTGCATAAAAATAAATGTCTTCAAGCAGCATCTTTAAAACGCCTCCTCCCTGTGATACGATACCCGGTGCATAAAAATCTGTACATTTAACATGCAGCTTTTCAATATTCAGAGGTAAATCAAAGTGAGGAATAACATCAAAGGTGTTTTCATGCTGTTTGTCTCTCAGTATTTAGTGCTTCTCAATCATTAAACTTTGAAAGATTTTTTTAGCCACCTCCGTCAAAAATGCAAATTTCAAGCTTTTGTGTTTTTTAATTGTAGTGGCTGCGAATTTTACAGACTCATTTGTGATGTCCCATGACAGAAATATAAATATAACTTTTTGCATTGTTAAGTAAGAGTGACCATTAGTTTTTTCGTTAAATACATTCACTGAAATACGTTTTTTTTGCTTTCATTGAGACACTGCACTGCTATCTCACACTGTCTTCCCCTGCAGGCTGTGCTGTCGGCTATTACACCACCATGGGGGTATCTGAGCACGCGGAGCTGACAGACTCTGCGTCAGACCTCCTTCTCTCCCTGTTGTCGCCCTGCCACTCCTCATCCTCTTCACCTATCGGATTCAGCCTCCCGTTGTGCTCCAGCTGAGCCTTGGGATCCAGGAAGGCCACGTGTCTGTAGGGGAACCCTTCATGTTCCAGTCTGTCTTGCCTCGTCTCCTCGTGTTGCTGAGGGAGGCTGACAGTGGAGGAGTGTTGGCTGTCTCCGGGGTTGTCCTTCTCCAGGCCTTGACCTGGACAAAAGGCGCAGCGGCAGGGCGTGAGATAGAGGTAGATGAGAATCATAACTAAACTGACCAGACATGCTACGAGGGTGGTGTAGGCCGTTTTTAGATTCTCCAGTCCTCCGCTCATGGTGGAGTTAAACACCACGACAGTTACATACAGAGTCTCACTGAAGGAATCGCTTGTAGCATGGCAGGTGTAGACCCCTGAGTCTTCTGCCTTCAGAGGCCCAATCTGGAGGCTGCCGTCATCACGCTGCACAGCTGTCTTGTTTGCTGGGACATTTCCTGGCAGTTCCCACATCTTCTTCATGTCCTTCTGTTTAGCATCACAGTCCAGTACCAGATACTGCTCAAGATAAGCTTCTTTATCCTGAATTTTGACCTCACTGCAGTTCAAATAGACCTTGTCCAGACGCAGCGTCGACATTTTCTCCTTGCGCGGGCCTGGTATCACACATGTGTGGCTGCCTTTGAAGTCTGTGACAGAGCTGAGCTCTCTGAGGTACCAGCGGGCCACCATGTCATACAGCTCACAGCTGCAGCTCAGTGAGTTGTTGTGGAGGTACAGACCATTCTTGATCCAGGCGGGCAGAGCTTGAACTTCAGGCAGGTCCAGGAATTTTATTTTGTTCGAGGAAACATCGAGTAGTCTCAGAGTTTCCAGCCTGGTCCGCTTCTTCACCAGCTCCATGGGGAAGCGTGAGATCTGGTTGTGGCTCAGATACAGCTTCTGCAGGTTGGCGAGGCCAGAGAAAGCAGTGCGATCTATCTGAGAGATGTGGTTATTATAAAGCAGCAGCACCTCCAGGCGCTCAAGTGGTTCAAAGATGAGCTCATCCAGCTTTCTGAGCTCATTAGAGGAAAGATCCAGGTAACGAAGCTTTGTCACATACACAAATGCCTCAGAGGACAAGAAGTTCAGTCCATTGTTGCTGAGCAGGAGACTTTCCAGTTTAGTAAGACTGTTGGGAGTCCACTCGAATCGAAGTTTGGTAATGGAGTTGAAGCTGAGGTCCAGCACAGCTACATATTGTGGAAGAGCAGTTGGAACATTTGTTAGATTTGCATTGGAGCAGGTGATGATGTTGCTGGCGCACATACATGTCTTGTTGCAGTCCAGGGGGCTTCCTATTAATTGCCCATCGACAGGCTCTGCTGGTAATAATAAAGTCACAAGCAGAAGAGCGATAAAGCCTCTTACTGCTGCTACAGCGGCGGGCTGAGAAATGCAAATTGAGCCCACCATCGTGTCAGGAAGAAGATACACTGCAGGATGCTGAACGCTCTCACTTATCGTCCTCACAGCAGAGAGTCATGGAGCTGTAAGGACATAATGTGCAATGTGGTCAGTCAATCAGTTTACAGAAGATGAAAGATGTCAGTCCATTACATGAGATGATAATGATGCAGAGTGTAATGCCATTAATGCTCTCTGCACCTCAGGCTCTGATGCTCTGCAGACGTGGTGCATTGGTGCAGCTATAGATGCTCAGAAAGTTATGGATGGACGGGACCATTGCCATCAATATTATACCACATCATAATGCTATGACTGAACCTGCGTGATTCATGTATTAATAATCAAAGCATTGTGCACGTGTAGCCTAAAGGATCAGATCTCCTCAGTGTGTCAGACACACTGGTCCCAGCAGGAAGAAGTGTCCCGCCCGCAGCTGCTTTACCTCTTGTCGGCTTCTAAACATCCGAAGCGAGAAGAAGAGAGAGTCCGATCCGCTGCATCCTCCTCTTCATCACATCAGCAGCAGCGATCAGCGGCGATCAGCGGTCTCCTCCTGTCCATCACCGGCACGAACGTATTCATGTGTAAAACGTCCGGGAAAAGCCTGTCTGAGGTCCTGACTGGTGAGGAAACGCAACCATCTGATAGTTGATCTGAGGAGAGCAAACAGCAGGAGGAGGGGGTGTGTCACATTTCCTCTCTTACTTCCCTTCTCCGTCTCTCTCTTGTTTACATTTACTAGTTTAAAAAAGGACACAGGATTACAATGTTGTAAACACTGAAGAGCAGCGACTATAAAATATAACATACTTCACTACAGAGCAGGTGCACCGTCATTAAGCTGACATGCAGTCATAACAACAGTAAATAATGTGTCTGAAATTAGTGTTTACAACCTTTTACCGTGTTTATTAAATTGATAAAATGACCATAGAGGGGTAAACATCTGGGAAATGAAGATGAGGATGAGGATTAGCCCCTTCATCCCTATATGGATATAGATAGAAAGAAAACAGTAAGTAGGATGAATAACATTAATGATCCCTCAGTTATAGCCTGACAGTATGAGCAAAATTAATATTTACACATTTACCTGTGAAATACTCAGGTCAGATACATTTGCTTGTCATGGTACTAATGATGGTGGTATTTGTTCCTGTGCCTGCTTCTTCACATGATTTAAGCATGAGCTGTATGTGTTTTATGGGTGGTGCAATACAATTAATGTGATTATTATTGTCATGTTCCCCTTAATAAAATTACGATGTAGCGGGGTAAACACCTGGGAAATGAGGATGAGGAGGAGGATTGGACTCCGAGGTGACCTTTAGGTTAAAGATGTCTTTATTATGATATATGTCTTCTCAAACAAAGGGAGCGGTCCACAGGGATGGATTCATTTTTCTTTTCTTTATGGAAACCTGACTTGCAATGACTCATTCGGTGCTGTGATGTCTTTAATAATGAAGCCTTTCCCTGTGGGTCATCTTATTACTGTGGTGAAGGACAGGGCAGACACCCATCCTGTGTGTGAACTGCAGCTGCAGCAGTCTTCAGCACAGGACGTGATGTGCATGCAACAGGGAACGAGGAATCAATATGGTGAGTTCAGAGCAGCGCTGCACAGCATGTGGCTCATCAGCGGGGTTACATCTGGGAGGAGGCAGATACAGGTAGAAACAGGCCGACAAAGCAGGAAAATAACCAGGCAGGTCATAAACAAGTGAACCGGTGAGGAAAGTGTGTACTACTGTAACAGCAGTGCAAGGGAGAATTTGTCAGATTGGTAATGAAAGCAAACCTCTGAACTGACAGCTGAACAGGGAGGACAGAGGAGGAAAGTGTCATGACAATAAAAATATTACTCATGCTGTGAGGCTATAACTGTGGAATACCGTATTTTCCGGACTATAAGCCGCTACTTTTTTCCGACACTTTGAACCCTGTGGGTTAAACACCGGTGTTTCTCATGTATCGGCGGCACAAAGCTCGTTAGCTTTTTACAAGCTAGCAAGCTCCATGACGCCGATACATTTAGCCTCGTCACATCAGACCCGGTCAGATACCCCTTTTCCACCAAACAGGTTCCAGGGCCAGTTCTGGGCCAGTTTCTGACTTGGCCCCAGTTTGTTGGTTTTCCACCGCCGCGAGAACCAGCCCCAGCCCCTAAAACAGGGGCCACCTCTGGCCCCACTTCTTTGCTGGGCAAGACTTAGTCCCGATTAAGCAGCGACTACACCAGGAGCTGGAGGAGCGACGGTGGAAACACAGCTAGCGATAGTAGAAGAGTAAAGTAATGAAAATACCGTTTTGGCTCTGGGTCCCAGTGTAGACTTGTAAAACCAGGAACAGCGCTTGTATGCACACGATAACTCCACCATTTAAGCATTATTACAGTGAGGGTGCACTTCGCCATCATATGGGACCAGGAAGCACATTGTAAATTCCCAAAACTGAATAAATACCGCACGTAGCAATGCAACACTGCTTTGTTAACTCAATCATGTTGTAACTAGAAGATCCGCTGAAAAAAATAATAATTTCATGGACTGATAGTAACAGGGTAACAGTAGTTTGTTAACAGCAGCTAGCTTGCTAGCGGCTGGTTGTTGTGAACCAGCTACCTATGCAGCGACGTACTGACGTTTTACGTGACGTGGCCCCAACCTGGCCCCCTGCCAATGGAAAATCAAACCAGTTCATAGGAGGACCGGCTTTTGAACCAATTGAGCCCTGGCTCGAGCCCCAGCCCGGAACTGGCCCTGGAACCTGTTTGGTGGAAAAGGGGTAAGAGTGGACCACATGAAACTGTTCGAGTAAATTCAATAGTAGCTTATAGACAGGTGCGCTCAATAGTCTGGAAAATACGGTAATTCATGTTATTCACCCTATCTGCTATTTTCTTTCTATCCGTATAATGGTCGGTTTGTCAGGGTGTGGAAAATGGACACTCACATGCTCAGACTGTGATTGGAGTCTGAAGCTGAAGAAGGTGAAAAGAGCAGCCTTGCAGACGTCAACATGACGGATGATCATTCAGCTCACATAAAGCTGGACCACCTTGTTATCAATCTTCTGGGCACAAGGTCACCTCACACAGAAACCCCTGAATATAAACAGTGATGTACAGATGAAATTATCTGCAGGTTTTATGCATTCACTTTGGGTGTCAAGGCCAGAAGTGATCTGATGGTGGAGAAAGCAAACAGTGAGAGGTGCAGCATTAAGTGACTGTTGGTAGATGATATCGGGAAAAACGAGGCAGATGACCTGAAGAGGACCCTTTAAAGTCCACCTGAAACATCCTTTTAGATCACATCACTGGTCGTATTGTTCGCCTACTTAACTATATTAGATTAAATATATATAAATTAGATACAACATTTTAATTAGAGAGCTTTAGATAGAAAGTGGAGACTCTGGTCCATGGATTGTATATAGAAATAGATGAGGCAATTAGGGTTCAAAAATTAGGCTAATGTGGAAGTGCAAAAAAAGTTCAACACTACCAACGGCCACTAGATGCTGGCACCAAAAAAACTCTACAACTACAGCTAATTTCACATAGAAAATCATAATTTTCAATCATGACATACTCAGTCGAGACATTTTTTTCCACAAGTCATTCTGATGGTTTTACTTCTTATCAGTGATCTGATGGTCCATCTGAAAAAAATCTAAATTAAGTACATCAAAATCTCAGGTTCAAGGGTTAGGCCCTTACTCCTTATATCCAAATATCCTTATAGCCAAATATGATCACCACTGGCTCCCATAAGCCAACACAGTGATGTTCAAATACCAACCTCTTTAACCTCTTTAACCGAACCAATGGCTGACATCAGACTTGCTTTGTACATTTATATATATATATATACAGTCTATTATGTGCAAATATGTGTGTCAGTCTATCTGCTGTTAGTGAGACCATTCACATCACTGCCAGAAACATTGACAGAGAGCAGTAGCAGCTGGAGTAGCGACCAGTTTGTTGTAACGGCATTGTTTGTGTGTAGTGGAAGAAATATTATTGAGTAATGTATCTCATAGGATATTACATTAGCTAGCCAGCTATGGTGTTTCTTTGTGTTTCATTGGTCCAATCAAATGGCTCCAAACAGTTTGTCCCACCTGCATATCCTGTTTTTTCTAGACAGGACGGTACAGAAGTTAGATGCCTTTTCTGGACAACTTTGAAAATCCATCTGGGTAAGATCGAACAAACAAAAGGACAACATGAATATATGATTGACCAGATTTTAAAAAATGTCTGTGTGTGTTTGACCTACTTTACCACACACAGTGAGTTCTGTACAAACCATTTAGCATTAACTCTCACACTGATCAGGGCCAAGAAGCAGGAAAGTGAACACAGGGTGGGAGTTGTGACGCCAGCTGAGATCGAAGGTTCGACATGAAACACTTGATGTTCACCTGCAAGTCTTTGATTAAGATGTTTAAACTGAAGTCACACAGAGAGGACTCACTTATGGGGCAGTGTTAGCCTGCATTGTAAAGATACTGCTGACATCCCACAAGTTTAAAAACAGACTGAACCCAAATTCAAACTCTTTTACAACTACTTACAGAAATGTCAAAAATACTAAATCCTAAAAAGGTGATGCACAGAACATTTTTTGCTCTTTAACAGTACATTTCTTATTCCTGCTGCTATCATGGCCTCACAGCTGAACTTACTACTTCCTTGTTAAATAAACCGACTTCTTCAACTAAGAAGTCCACGGGGGCTCTTATGGACTGACATGACTATAAAGTATATAGTGTCTCACAGAGAGTCATGCTAATGATTTAAATAAAGAGCTGCAATAATGTCCACAGTACATGTTAATTATTCATTTGTAATGAATGAGCAGTTCAATACATTATACATACATTATACATACAGATTAAGTGAAAGAGTAAATGCTAGTAAGTAAATGTAGTGGATCCTTCCTGTTCCCTCTCAGGTTTTTTATTTTTATTTCACAAAGTAAAATAAAATTTCCAGTTTAACCAGGGATGTGATAAATGTGTCAAAAATCAGATAATGATAACGTCTCAATAGGTTTTTTTTTCTCAAATGAACTTTTACCAATGAGAAATATGATGCTGAGGAGCAGCTCAGGCAGAGTGGTTGTAACTTGAGTAACAGGATCTTCTGGGATCATCATCAATCGCTTTGTTGGACGTCTGAGCAGATCCATGTTTCCACCCTCTTCTAAATGTGCTCCTGTTATGTTTCTGCTGTTGTGCAGAGGCATCACAGCAAAATGTGAAGTGTGAGAAAGGAAAATGTTTTTAGAGTTAGTTCTAGAAACACTGATCCCTCAGTCGAATGGGAAATAATACTGTAGTTTATTTCATACAACATCCTACTGTGAATATTCACCAGAACACTGAACATGTCATAATCTGCAGGTGGAAATAATCTCCAACAAAAACTTTATTTATGGTTTGAGAGAGAAAACACAGTGCACCACACCAGCAGATGTTTTTTCTTTATTTAACATAAAAAAATTAACAAAAATAAAACTAAACTTTTATGTTTATTTTACACAAAATGTTCTTATTTAACAGAGGAAACTGCTAAATATAATATATAGTCAATATAGATTTACAAACAATTTAATGCAATTGGTGAAGTGAAGCATGGATTCTGTAATATCCATACGTCTGTCTGGTAATCCACAGTTATGTTGTAAATTTATCAAAAGTTTTACAATAAAAATATGGAATTCATATGTTTTATCACTGTAATTGTTTTTACACATGTATTTATTCTTCATCAAACATTAAAAGTGAAAAATACACAAAGTATCAGTGTAAAATGAATTCTTACAAACTGCATTTTAATTACAATAGGGCCCTTGCCCCTGGTCAGGGCTCGGGCCCTAATTATGGAAAATTCCAGCATTTTAAAAAATGTATTATTTTCTGATCATTTTCTGTATTTTTTGGCACTATGTTGCTTGAAAATGAACAATTTTCCCAAATCAAACTGTTTTTGAAGTTTTACATCTTTATGCATGGGTTTGGCTCTTGCACATGTAAGCTTGATGTCACAAAATCAGTCAGTTGATAGTAACAAATTACAACAAAGATTATATGCTGATATGATATGATGCAGGACAATATGTGTGATTTGTTCCTTCTACAGCTGCTTTCTAATAAACATTATATTTCACATGCACCGTCTCGATCACACTGTCTGTTGTGTGCTGTGAGTTATGGTTTTAGTTCCAGTCATATAAACTCACCTCCCACTGTCACAGCAGCTTCTTCACAGAGCTGATCGGACTTGATGTGCGTTGAGTTAGGGAGAACCAGACAGCAGGGCTGATTTAGGCTGCAGCCTGATGGATGGTCGATTTGCTCTCAGGAGATTTACAGCTCTCTGGTGAATTATAAATGAGGTGCAGCTCTGGGGAAGTGGCAGCGGGTTAAGGTAATATCCAGCCCAGCCCACAGCGCACCATCAGCTAAATGAGATCAGCTTCTTCTTCTCTGGGAAGTGAATTGATGGTAATGTTGACCTGAAACAAAGACGATGATGATTCACTTTCACGCTGATGCACCATGGTGATTTGCCGTGTATGTATGTGAAGATGTACAGTGGCATAAAATGGAAAATCATGTGTCATATGATGTGTCATTTTGTCATTATTATTATTTGTGAAATGATCAGTGAGCAACAGGTTCAGTGGTCAATAGGTGTGTCTCTTTGGTGATTATATTTTTCATGTTGAGTCAATACCAGGTGGATGGACTGTGTGATCTCCCAGCAGGAGTGTGACAAAATAATAAAAAAAAAAAACAATAACACAAGTGTATATGTGTTTTTAGTAAACTTACATACAAACAAACATTACCAGTCAAAGCTTGGACACACCTGGTGTTTCACTTAACTTTTAACTCTATTATCTTTTTTGCTTTGTCACACTTTGAAATTGTCAAAATGTAAATGTATTTATTATCATTAAGTATTTTCCTCATGTTTTTTAATGTGAATGAGCTTGTGTGGCTGCACTGTAGGATGACGAGATGCTGGAAGTATTTTAACTATATTACTATAAACTGTTACACTGACTGCAGCAGGCAGATACTGCAGAACAATGGAGACTGTAGTGGACACACTGCCACCATCTGGTATAACCAACATGTTCAGGAGCTACTTCAAGAAGCAGGTTTGCTGAGTTATCTTGTGCATTTGTAAAAGAGTTGTTTTGGTTTTTTTTGCGACATGCTTCAAACCAGATTAATGGTAAAATGATGATAAAGATTCTTATCAAACTAAAAATACTTTCGGTTACGCTAAGATGCGTCACTCTTCATTTCCAACAATACTGAAATTTTTTTATGATGAAACAGTCCTTTTTGTTTAAGCTTGTAGATAAACTCCCACCATGAGCTTTTACATTAGCCCTGTTTTAGTAGTTTATAGTTATTTTAATAGATTAAATGACATATTCATGTTTCTTGCTAAAGTGAAAGTAAAAACAACACCACAGCAGAAGTAAAGTCCTGCATTCAAAATCTTACTGAAATAAAAGAACAAAATGTAAATGGTGTACATTTATATGGCGCTTTCATGACCTAAGCTTGGTCCCAAAGCAACTTATTCCCCCATTCACACACACCAATGGTTACTGAGCTGCCATGCAAGGCGCTAGCCACCATTGGGAGTAACTTAGGGTTCAGTGGACACTACAAGGACACTTCGACATGTGGACAGGAGAAGCCGGGGATTGAACCCACAATCTTAAGATTCAAAGGTGACCCACTCTACCAGCTGAGCCACAGCCGCCATAAAAAAAGTATATTGAATCTTATTTATTTATTCAAACAATGATCTGTATGAGTGTTATTGCTTAATCCTATAGATGCTGATATGCTTTATTGTGCAAGGTTTAATGTTTGATTTTAAATACGTACTCTATATCTATGTTTAACCAGGGAAAATATTACCTACATTTCTTTTTCTATAAGCTGATCATTTTGTGTGTACAGTTATAACTCTATGTGGAGGAACTAAAATCTGGTGCAGTAAAAGTATAGTAATGGAAAAGTACAAGTACCTCAAAGGGAGTACTGTAAATCACTTGAATCACTTGTAGCTAGTTACAGAAAAATGACTTGATCCTCACACCAAATACACACATTTTGAAATGTCACCAAAAAAACCCCAAAACACCTCTGCATCAAAACAACAATCTGCCTGAAAGTAGTTTGTAATATTTACAGATTCCAGTGGAAACTTGTACTGTAGCTTTTTTCTAACAGTTTCCAGAGGTTCAGTGATTCAGAGAAAAAAAAAACACACTGCATCCTAATATGTTTGACTGTTGGCTGTGATATAAACCTTGCTGCCCAAGTCTCCAAGGCAACATTCACCACCACACCACTTGATTTTCAGTAACATCCCTCCAACACATTTTTACGTTTACAAGTGATCTGTAAATGTGACATGACAGATGCTTGTTCGACATTTGTAAAGAAGCTCCACTGCAGTCCTGTCAGGTATGGTGAAGCTCGACTGAACAAGCTTTTGCTTTGATGTTAATAAACACAAAGCCGGTTAATGTTTGTCCGTGTTTCTGTACGCCCATCCTAAAAGCGCATTTGTATTGGAGTTGACTGTTTGTGTAGGCTGCAGTAATTATGCCGAAAAATGTAATGGCATGATTTTATTTCTGAGTGCTGCTGTTATTTGTGTGTCCATATCTATGGGTGGTTATTATTGGCAGTAGGAGCTCTCTGGGGTTATTGCAACGTCCTTTGCTATTTCTGAGTGCGAATGTAGAGTCTATTTTCACGGTTGCCGTGGAAACCATTGTATTTGTGGTGGCAGTGATTGGTGCTGCCGGCCAAGCAAGACTCTGCTATTTTTGTCATGAGTCAACACCTGATATGCACACACACACACACACACAGGCACACACACGCACACACACACTAAGGTGTACATGCCTGAATACAGATGCAAACAGACAGTTACACTCACACAGTGCACAAAACCACACCTCATACCTGCAATGTTGTTTCACTGATGTTTTGAGAAACATTATGTGTTACACCAGAATGGTGACGTTCATCTGTAATCATTTAGGTATGCATATACAGAACTATGTGTGTGTGTCTACTACTGTGGTGTGTGTGATATCTGAAGGTCAATGCAACTTGAATTTTGAGACTGTGGACAAAAAAGGTTTTTTATACACCCTGAAATGATCATTTACAAAGGTGCGTCATAATTTTAATTTCATTCAGCTCATTTATCATTAATTGCGTATTTGCTATTTTCCTCATCAATGAACCATCATCATTATTTTGTCAGTAATACTGTAAAATGCTGAGAATATCCCTGAGCTAATGGTTAAAATGATCTTTTTCTGCTTATCATTTTCATATCATGCAACTATAGTTTGTAATAATACAAATGAAGGGACTTTAGAATCTGTAAAATAAAAATGGTATGCTACAACTTTTGTGGAGGCTGATATCACCTTCATTCGGTATCAGACAATCACCATTATTTAATGTAAAGACATCCACTGCTCTTAGTGCAGTACATACACTGATGTGTGGGATGAACCAGTAAAATATTTGCAACAGAAGACCTCAGTTCTAAGAATGACTTAACCAGTGACATTATCATAATAAGGTTATTAGTGAACTAGATAAATCAATGCACAAGAGGTGCTGCAATTTAAAATGTGTTTTTAATGGTGAAAGAGGTGATTTCCATGAAATGCAAATGTAATGTGTATTATCATGGGGAACCTTACAAATGCAAATGACAAACACCCAGGATTCAGCAGCTTCATGCCCACTCCTTCAGTAGAGTAGCCTTATCCATAATAGCCCAGATTTCATTGTCCTCCACAGACAGAGCAATGAGATGGACTGTATGTGAAAAAGATCACCGTGGCAACAGAAGCCACGGTTTAAGAAGCTGGGATGGTGGAGGCTGAAGCCTGGCCTAATCAATGCCTCACTGTCTCTGTAAATCTTGTACTGGAGGGCACTTTAATCCATGAAATTACTACCCGGATCATTACTGACTGACAAAAAATAAATAAACTGGTGGAGCAGCAGGAAATTGGGGATTAGAGAGAAGAGGGAGGTAAGAGGGAGGTACACATGTTGTGCACATGCAAGGATTTATGAACACCAGGAGGTCACTTAGAGGTCATCTGTTCAAATCAATGCTAGCAGCTCTGCGAGGTTGTAATGCTCTTTGCTTGGAAATATATGTTTCGGATGGAAAAAAAAATTAAAAATGACTTTGCTATTCTTAGATCTCTACCAGAGAAAAGAAAATGATAATTGGCCTGTGGGTGGTGCCATGGGAAAGATGATGTTATCACACCTATGAAAAATCCTCTGAATAGTGGCAGTTTTAGCTTTGTGTTGTTACATTCGGCCAAGATGTCAAGCGATATCTGAACTAAGAAGTTAAACTAGCATACCTACTGTCTTCTCACAACTTGGCTACTTGCATAGGGCTAGCATGCCCACATTTAACAAGCAAACATGCTAACAACCACTTTAAGTTGTACTGTATGGTGTTTAGTAATATTCAGGATGTAATGTGTACAGTTGAGTGAAGAGGTGGGTCTTACCTTTGAACCCAAGGCCACTGTCCAATGAGCATGAGACTCGAATTAAGTTTCATTGGAGACCCGGCCTGTCAATCAAGCTAACCACCCCCTCTAAATATTCCTCTTTTTGAAGACTAATATCAACTTAATTACCGTATTTTCCGGACTATTGAGCGCACCTGTCTATAAGCTGCTATTGAATTTACTCGAACAGTTTCATGTGGTCCACTCTGACCGGGTCTGATGTGACAACGCTAAATGTATCGGTGGCACGGAGCTTGCTAGCTTGTAAAAAGCCAACAAGCTTCATGCCGCCGATACATGAGCCACACCGGTGTTTAAGTTCAAAGCGTTGGAAAAAAGTAGCTGCTTATAGTCTGGAAAATACGGTAGGCCTATATATATTTTGTTAAGATGGATCAGCAGATCACTGAGAAGAAGGGTTGACTTTAGCTAATGACAGCATTGCTCAAAGTATGTAATCATAATGCAGGCACAGAGACATTCCTGTTCTCTCAAGGTAAATTCACAGACTACAGTTGATGGTAAACTGCATGGTTGACAGAAACAGAGAGGACACTAGGACCCTGTGGAGACAGCAGCTCTGGTCCTGTTTCCCACTGCCTCCTGCTCCATCTCTGCGGTCACTGTGTGTGAGTGGAGGGGGAAGCAGAGAGTGAGCTGGTGTCTTTGCAAGAATTTACATCAGCATCGTTTCAGAAGAATCTCTGCTGCCACAGCTGTATCCATCCAGGGAGAACGATGCACAAGGCGGATCAAGGGACGGGAAAAGAAGCAGGCTCCTACAGTGGGAAGTACCTCAACAGCATTTACAAGGTACAGTGATTGATTTCCACTGTGTTTCCTCAGCAGTGGGAGCTAAACCAGGTTTTCATCCTCAGAGACCAAAGCAGCAGACAGCTGCATCAGGAAATACTCAGATTCAGGTACCTAAAGCTCTCTGCCTTCCTCTGTTTCCTCTCATCACACTCCCTGATTCTCACCACATATTTTTTCTCTCGCTTACTCTCTCCCTCTTCCTATGATCTGCTGATTATGTACTCTTGAATGCAACAGATACATCTAATTTAATTGCACTGTGATATGTAGAATGTGCCTTGCTGTATCCAATGGGTGTAATGCATTAATGATTAATATATAATTGAGTAGGCAGTTCGACATGACCACACCAGGCAGCAGGGTTAAACTGAACTGGGAGTATCTCTGTGTGATATACAGACATTGCTGAGAGAGGGCAATGATTCAGAGATGATGAGAAAGGTTAGAGCTCAGTTTTTCCCCTGGATTGGTATTACTGCCACTGTAGACAGAGGATCCTGGGCTTCTGTTACATCTGTGACAGTCTGCATTCAAAGCAACTGGATTTTGTTGATCTGACACATTCACACAGCAGCAGCCACCCATGTCTGTTTGTTGCCTCTAATAGCTATGCAGAGTTAATATGCAGACAGCCGCTGCAACCTGTGAATATGCTCAGCTTTTCTATTTGAAGCACTACACTAAGTGGTCAGGGTTTCTTCAGTGGCAAACAGCCCATCCTGGTGAATGTGCACAAGCAAAAACATCCCATTTCAGGCACACATATTGAAGCAGACACGGACAAGGCCTCCTCAGAAGATGTGATCGTATTTTTTGATAGAAAAGGAAGCCATACACGTTCAGTTTAAACTCCGGGTTATACATATTCAACAAGAGCCCTCACGGCAGGTGTAGATGTGATGGAAGAGGGCTATTACCTATTCGGATGCATTAATGCATCGACAGGATGTGTGCTTGGAAAGTATTTATCACCTACTGCTGCTCAGTAACCACCAGACTGGATTATTATTTTTTTATATTGTAATATAAAATTGAAAAAAATGCAACAACAAAAAGAAACTTACTTCAAAATAATTCTTAGTTGCAGTTTTCCAGAGGATCAGAGTGTGTGTACATGTTATTTGACATTACGTTATGATTCAGTTTCAAAGTTATCAGCTGTGATCTGTTGAAGTGGCTCACCTCAGTTGCATGATGATTTATAATTTTTCTGATCTGTTCCCTCATTCAGCTCCTCCTGAAGGGTGTTGCTAAAACAGTGCTAAATGCACATGCCTTGAATAATGCATACATAATTGGGTTAATAGGTTTGAGGCCTTTAATTTGATGAGTTAGCTAGCCTTATCAGGTCTTTGAGAAGCTAACGAGGATTTGTTTTTATGTATAAAACTTCATTGTGGTGATTTATTCTCAATAGTAGCTGAGGAAAAATTGAAACTCAGCAGATTGATATGAAGGATTAGTTCATTTAACCACAAGTTGCAAAGCGTAAAAACTCAGGTACACATCTACTCACAGTTTACTCTCTTTTGTTCTTCCCTCTTCATTTTAGGGTGGGTTGTGACTGAGGGCAGACATGAAGATTTTCTAAATGGACAGGATTCATAAAGTGTGAACCTCCTGACGATCACAGAATCATCATTTGGACTACAAGACAGCTTCTGACCTCATTTTCAAGCCACTGTTTTCTGGCCGCACTTCCTGGCTTTGAAGGATGGGTGATGGGCCTGTGACTGATCCTGCCTGCCTGCCTCATCCCACCCTTCAATGGAGCCAATGTGGAACTCCTCCCACACACCTCCACAGCCCACATCCAACATGTCTGCCTCCTCGTTGCCTGAGGGCTGGGCTCTGTCTCAGTCGCTAGCCCTGCTGGCGATGCTGCTCATGGATCTGCTGGCTGTGGTGGGTAATGTGGCTGTCATGGCAGTCATAGCCAAGGCCCCACAGCTCCACAAGTTTGCCTTTGTCTTCCACCTGTGTGTGGTGGACCTGCTGGCAGCCCTGGTGCTGATGCCCCTTGGCATGCTCTCGAGCCGAGCCTTCTTCGGGGAGGCCCTGTGCAGGAGCTACCTCTTTCTCAGTGTGTGCCTAGTTAGTGCTGCCATCCTCTCGATCTCCGTCATCAATGTGGAGCGTTATTACTATGTCATACATCCGATGCGCTATGAAGTAAAGATGACTGTTGGACTGGTAGCTTCAGTGCTCGTGGGGATATGGGTCAAAGCTCTGGCCATGTCTGCTTTGCCGCTGCTCGCCTGGTTCCTTCAAGGTGGACGAACTCCTCTTCTGGAGAGTAGTGGGGTTGGGGGAGGAGGTGGTGGGGCAGTCTCTACTCCCCCTGCTCAGGGTCACAGGCGCTGCTCACTGCATTGGACAGGGGGAGGGTCAAACCGGTTGGCCTTCATGGTCCTCTTCACTCTGGTGTATTTCCTATGTCCACTGCTGGTTATTCTCATTGTGTACTGCAACATGTTCAAAGTGGCTCGGGTAGCTGCCATGCACCACGGCCCGCTGCCCACCTGGATGGACACGCCTCGACGCCAGCGGTCGGAG
>OOFC01048981.1:44999-86101 GCA_900323345.1 Pseudochromis fuscus
CCACAATGGTTACCAGCTCTGGGACGGGTACTGGGACCGGCAGGGCGACTCCACAGCGCCCCTTTGGGGGTGGAAAGGCGGCAGCAGTGCTGGCTGCAGTAGGCGGGCAGTTCCTTTGTTGCTGGCTGCCTTACTTTACTTTCCACCTGTATTCGGCACTGGCAGCCAGCCCGCCAGCAACACTAGCATCCCTGGAGGAGGTGGTCACCTGGATCGGCTACTTCTGCTTCACCTCCAATCCTTTCTTCTATGGCTGTCTCAACAGACAGATCCGGGAGGAGCTCGGGAAGCATCTGCCTTGTCTGTTTCGTCGAGCAGGGGTGGAGGTGGAGGACAGGCTGCCCAGCCGTGAAGGATCCATCGAGGAGAATTTCCTTCAGTTTCTTCAGGGCACCGGCTGCAACTTAGATCCTCCAAACTCTCACAGCACTTCCAGTCCTAAGGGGGAGGCCTGCTGCCCTGTTGCTCAGCCCCAGCCTCCTGAGCCAGCGCAGCCCATACCCATCGATTTCCGCATCCCTGGACAAATTGCAGAGGAGACATCAGAGTTTATTGAGAACGAACAGGCTAAAAACAACCATATATATACAGACAATTAATTTTTTAATTTCTTTATATTCTGAGAATACGTTTGAAGATATAATGTGGTTCAGGAAATTGTATCTGTAGAAGCTGCCCACCAGGCTGCTCAGTTCATTTTTGACTTTTAATTGTATTTTTGAATCATTGCACTATGCCTCATCAGTTTTCATCCAAGTTGTTGAAGACGGTCATGGTGATACAGTTAAGTGCGATTGTTTGACACGCATTTCAAAACTGTTGCTTGTGAGCAGGGAAAGTGCTGCTAGACTTAAAAAAAAAAAAATGGCTGCACATTGGCCTTCCACATCACCGCTCAGCTCTGTACAGTAAATGACTCAGTGAATTAATGTTGATGTAACTCATTCAAGTCTTTTTAAGATAAAAAAAACAATAATAATAATTAGGTGTTTGATACTATGAAGGGACGTGAGCAGTTTTGGGAGTTAAATGTTTGCAGAATATGCCGTTTGATCTCAAAATAGGAAACTCTTGCTCAAATACACTGACTTCCTCTCAAACAATTACTATTGTGTAGTTACATTCTCCTATTACATAAATTGCCTTTAGTGTTGAAGCATGATAATTAAATGATTTCAGACACCACCTGATAGTTTCTTTAATTTCTGACACTCTGGCAAGTCAGTTATTTTTAAAAGGAGTTTTGTAAATCACTGCAAGTAAAGTAATATCAAAAACGACAGCAATAAATAAAATATACATGAGTGTTGATTGATAGTTGGGCTTTAATCAGTGACGATGCCCACAAGGTTGAAGCCAATCTGATTATATTAGATGATAAGGTGTACATATTGTGGCCTAAGCTGTCATGGACTTGCCACAAGCTGTTTACAGATAAACTTTTTTTTGGTGCTTGTTCAAACACATTCGTCTTTAATTTCCTAAAAAGCAAATCCAATCTAATGTGACTAAGTTTACGACGTAGGTTGACCTTAAAACTTTAGGGTCACCAGCTTTCTGCCATGTGGTGTAATTATCAATGTGTTTGGATATAAATCTTAAAAATCAGTATTCTCTCTCTAATGCACTACATTACATTCAAATATGATTCTATTCCTTACATTGTTTAATGTACTAATCTGTATGTTATGTTTAGTAAAAGTGTGTAAGTTTGGGTTGTGGTAAACACTCAGCACATGTATTTTCATTTTAATTTTTTTTTGGTGAGTATAAGTATTTGTCATGATGTTAATGACACAGAGGCTGATATATTTTGTAAGCAGGAACTGCCTTCTTTGTGTTTTTCAGCTGTGCAGATTTTTATTCTGAAGGAGAAAATATACAGATACCCTGCTAATCAGGGCTTTTACAGTACCTCAGTGCAGGAAGTAATATTGTTTTACAGTCAGGCGCAGCATCAAGTATAATTCCTGCACAAAACTTTAATGTTGTAAGTAAACTAAAGCAGACAATACTTTGTTTGTTGAGGTTTTATTAGAGGTTTTATCCAGACTGTATCAAGATTTTCTGCCTGATGATGAGTTGAAGTAGTATTTTATAACTGTTAGAGATAAGTATGCTAAACTGTATGTGGAAATGTTTGATTGAAAGTAAGAGCCTTTCTAATGTATTGTGGACACAGGGTTTTTAAAATATTTTTTTCAGAGGGTGTTTTAGTGACAATGCCAGTCCAAAATCAATAGCTTTCTCAGCTCGACACCTTCTTTTCATCACGTCTAAATATCCCAAACTGTGAATGATGTTGAACATTTGTGTTAGGATTTCCACATGTTCAGAAATTGTTTTTTATGCTGTGATTAAAATAAAGAATGACTTCCACTGTACTACAATGATAAGAATGTGTTTATGGGAAAAAAAAGAAAAAAAAACATGGCTAAAACTTGAGCGAGAGATGCTGTTGTAATAAAGAGTTTCTATGTTTGTAAAATATTTTGGATGCATTCTCATGATTTTGCCAACAATACAGGGATTTACGGGGATGTCTGTGCTCTTTTACTCGTTTTTATACTCTTTGATTCGGATGCTTTGTGTTGATATCTCGCTGTAAAGGGTGGAGGGTGGATACAGTTCAAACAGTTTGACCTTAAGGTAACATTTAAACTTCAAAGGCCAAAAATAGTATGACCTTCATCAGAAGATAGATAGATAGATAGATAGATAGATAGATAGATAGATAGATAGATAGATAGATAGATAGATAGATAGATAGATGCTCAGTCTAAACAAATCCATCTTGGTGCTGGTGTGCGACAGGCCTCACACCTCAGTGATGGACCTCTGTCAAACCGCCCCCAGCTTCACCAGGCTCTGCCATCCCCATGGCAATTATTACCTAGTGACATTTCTCAGTGCTGTAGTGGGTGGTAGGTGGAGCCTCCTCGATTGGGAACCCAGTGAGATACTTCTTAAAATATATTCTCTGAAATAAACCAGAGCTGACATTTGCTTTTGTTATTTTATCACAATCCTGGAACTGCTGGAGTATTTCACACTATAAACTGAAATAATCCTGTTCAGCTGTATGTTTAAAATTATCTGTGATGATTGCTTTGTAATCTTGGATATGTCAAGCTTTTAAGTTAAAACATGAATGGTATCTTAAATATTTTTCTAACTCAAATATCATTGTTTGGATTGTGAAATGTTTCTAAATACATTTGCTTTTATACCAAATAATTATTACATTTGCATTAAAATAAAGTTAAGATTTGGTTCAATGATTACTTCACATGAATATATTTAGCTCATAAATGAAAACATAAATGGTGTATCAGTTTTAGACCCTCCCTAAAAGTTATCAAAATTTAAATGATCCTTTATGCTAAAAGTTAATTCAAGTTTTGGTTCAGTGTTTTCTGCTGTCGTTATAAAAACACTCCAGCTGTTTACTCAACAGGGTCCTCATAAAGGGAAATACTGTCAGTGGACAAACCCAAAAAAAGTTGAGTCAACTTTGTGTTACTTTGTGAAGAGTGTGTTGAACAGTAGCCAAAAGTTTGAGTGATTGAGTGATTCACAGAGTTACCTGTTTTTTTGGCTTCAGATTTCAAAACCCTGAGTCAGTCAGCACTATAAAGCTGAGGAAACTTCAGTAAATCAGGATTGGTAAACTAGAGTGTTTAGAATTAAAAAACAATGGTATGACATTCAATAGTTAATTACTCTGGTGCATGTTGTGTTCAAACGTGACATCTGGTCAGTAATATTGTAATTACAACATATTTCAAACTTGATTTGAATATCTCAATTTTCTGATACTTTCTACTTATGAAAAACTATTTTTATTTATGTTGCACTACATATATTAAGACATGTAAGCCCTTTAATAGATGACAACAGCTATTCATCACCTTGGGTTTGTGGAGGAGCAAGAAATCATGCACCTGAGGCCAATTACACAAGAAACAGTGCAGCTCGAAAAGGCTACTGTAGGATTTAAAGTGTCCAGTCCATGGGTCACACCACCTGATTTAACCCAACCTCACTGGTGCCAAATCATTAGTACAGCACCACATTACAATACTTTATTCTTTTCTGATGTTTTACATGTGCACACTGACCCTATGGCCTCTGCATATAATATATAGTATATTATCACATTTGATACTTCATTACTTCCTCATAACAGCTCTTGTGTAACACTGTTATCATCACAAATTACAGAATCACTATCGAGATTGTTACCCATGGATCAGACCAAATATTGTTACAACCCAAGAAAGCAATACTTTAATGATGCCATTTAATCTGTTACATCCACATAACCAAAATAATACTTGATGACCTTCTCTTACTGGCAGCTGTTTCATTTTTTCAGGATATGCCAATTTACAGTGGCTTTTTCGTATAAGATTAAGGTAATATAATGTCTTACCAACACATTTGAGGAGGTTTATGATGCAGTATATGGCAATTCTGGACTTGGTTAGCCTTGTTTATTATGCCTTTTCATTACAGACAATATTTATATAGATGTATCATCAGCATAAGCCCATAGGCAGTGTCAATATCATATGACATTCAAGTAATTCCTAACAGGATTATTGTATTCCCTATTATCCTTCTTTTTTTCCATTATGTATTGAAACAATTTGTATGATAGTGTATGAAGTCATTATTATTTTTTGCTCAACTAACAAAGCAGGTGCTGAATAAACTCTGGTGTTATTCAGAATGCAGCCAAAGTTTGAATAAAACCAAAAGGTCTGAGCACATCACACATGTTTTATCATCTCTTCATTGGCTTCCAGGCATGCAAAACATTGATTTTAAAATAGGTTACTGCTTGTTGTTTTTTAAATGGCCTTTTTAAAAAGGTCCCCTCAGGTTATGCTGAGGCTGCATATCTGCATAACACGTGTTGTCTTCCAATTCACTGAGGACAAACAGACTTGAAAAGATGATGCACCGCAAAGGGTGAGGACATCTTTTTTTTTTTTTTTTTAAATTATAAATACCTCAGTTTTGAAGGTTAAAGACACCATAACATGTCAGCATATCTGGCCTTAAACTGTTGGCTTAGCCAGATTTTTTAATGCCGAAAATGACCTTAAGTTAGTTTGATGTATTGCAATTTGTGATGATTCAGGCCTTAAAAGTTGCACTGAAGTTACACTTTGATTTGAATTTAGTATTTGAAATGTTTAGGGCTTGTGTCCACAGGCAGCTACGTTTGCGCTTTTGTGATTACTGTATCTATAGTGTCTCTCTCAGGTGTTTATTGTTGCCAGGTTACATCTGTCTTCCAGATCTGTGTTTTACTTCATAAACATTATTTAAAACAAGGGAAGGAAACCAGGTCCTGGCATTAGGAGCAGTTTTCCAAATTATATATATATTTTACCCTTAAGAAAGAAGTGAGAGTGGTGAGCTGGGTTGTTTTTACAGAACGTCAACGTTGTTTGACGTTGGTTGCTAGGTAACGATAAATAAATAAATGTCCGTTTGAGAACATTGAACGTGGCATACAGCCTCTGATACGTGGTTAGCAGTTTGTTAGTTAGTTGGTTTGTTTTAGGCGTCGGCTCCAACCTACACATGCACTGTATATAGAAATGTATGAAGCACATGGGGCTCTAAAATGAAGCCAATGCGGAAGTGCAAAAAACGTGGAATACACCTGACGGCCGCTGGAGGCGGGCTCCAAAAAACTCTGGCTCCAAATTACTTCAAAAATCGGCATTTTTAATGATGAAATACTCAGTCAATATTTTTTTCACAAGTCATTCTGATATTAGATAAAGATGAGATTTATTCATCTTATGGGTGATCTGGTGGTCCATCTGAAAAAAAAAATCACAATTAAGTAAAAAAAAGGAAAAAAAAAAAAGAGGGGCGTGGTTAGCTTGATTGACAAGCCTGGTCTCCAGTGAGAACAGTTAAATCGAGTCTCATACACATTTTGGCAGTGATCTCGGGTTCAAGGGTCACACCCGCCTCGTCCATTTTTAGCAACAGTTTATGAGCCCATAGCATCGCTGCTTTGTTAAAGTAAAGTCGGAGAAAGTGCAGCATGTGTAGTGGCTTTTTTCCCGAAAGACGATAATATATACACAGGGAGCAGGTTCACTTTCACAGAGTCTGCCATCTGGCGCCGCCATGTTTCCCAAATGGACAAACCACACCATGGCATCTTTATCAGTTACATGTCGAGGAGTTTCTGGCACCGTAGTGTCCCACGGTGGAAAGGTTGGAGGAGGGAATGGGACTGTAGTCGATTGCAGTTTGCAACCTCACCGGCAGATGTCACTAAAGCCTTCACACTGTTCCTTTTAACGTGTCTTGGTAGTCATTCGTAATCGGACCATTGTAAGTACAAAATGACACTTTTTTCAAACGCATGAAACTTAGTACACTTGAACAGTTTGGTTTAGAAGATTTGATACATAACACACACTTTGGTTACAAATGTACCAAGTTTAATGTTTTTATGATAAAGTGAACATATCCTAATTACAGTGATAAATTTGATTGGAATATTAAAATAACAGCTCTTGAATGTTTTTGAGCAGGATGTATGAAGAATGCGCATGCTGTCATCCTAATGTCTCTCCCATGTTGTTGTTTTATTTTTACAGCTTACCTTCATCCAGTTTGATTAGGGTAAGTTAATCATTCAATCAGTAATGATGTCTTTATTGTCTTTGTGGCACATCTAACAATGGCCAATTATGTTCTTGATCAATAATAATGTATTTTTCCCATTTAGGATCAATCTAAAACAGTCTCAGCACAGGCCATCTCTGAAAAAGTTGAGGACCTGCTGAAGACAGGCCTTCAGCTAGAAGTGACACTATCTGCAGATGGTTTCTGTGAGCATATCTGCACAGAAAATACCCTCCCTAACTCTTACAGTTATCAATACAGAGTTAGGGAGGTGTACAAATTATGTAAGGTATGTACATATTGGTTTAATTATGTGATATTCAAGGACTGATTCATAGTTTTATTAGAACACATTTTACTTTCAAATTTATTATTTCTTTTAGCACCTTTTAGCTTTCTTTTTTTTTTATCTGTGAAAGATGGACAACTAACAGTCCTCGCAGCAGGTTGGAATTTTCAGTCTTACCAGAAGTGCTGCCATGTTGTCATGTCAAAAGCCCATATTTACTATACACAATATTTAGATTTTTAACAAAGCCTATTTCAAAGTGGGATAATATGACAAGCTGAAGTAGTGATCAAAACAATCCTTCACAATGTTGAGTTTAGAAAAGACAAAGTTGGAAATGCACTGATGTACAAACATTGGTAATGCTATCTGTTGGGGCCTTTATCCAGTGGCTAACTGATATTTTCTTATATCTGTCAGATATATATCACGGTCAGATCATAACCTTCGAGTTACAAATTTAACACAAGATGATGTATTAGAACCTTTTTCATTTTGTTAAAGTTTTACATTTTAAAATGTGATTTACTTCAAAGCTCAGTTATTATTACTCATGATTGTTTTAATCTTCTTTGTGTTAAGGATTCTCATGTCCTCTGCAGATATGGGACAGTGAAAACACGACAGATAAACATTGAAGATCAGAGCAGAGCCAGTTAGTCAGTACTGTGTATATTAACAAAGTCCCCAACTTTAAATGTTAATGTTTTGTCTTGTCTTCAGGACACCTCTGGTGACTCGCCTGACTTCAGTTCACCTCTGCATCCAAGTGACTGTTCCTCAGCAATGTCATGTGGTAAGTTGGCAAGTAATGACATTCAGCTAAGTAAATAAATACTGTCAATAGATTCACACTAACCGGATAACTGTGAGGACTTTAAACCTCGTTGCAGGGAAAAAGAAACTAACAAAGACATCAGGTAGTACTGAGTGTCAGTAAAGTTTGTACAAAGGATTAGTGTACTATCCTCAGTTGGGATTTACATTACATTACACATATAGTAATGACCTTTTTTTCTTTGTGTACGGCCTCTTGTTCGGGACCAAGCAGACGAACAGGCACAGGTTGATTTGAGATCAATGGATTTTATTTTATCCCAAAACATGGCAGGAATACAAAGGAATGAAGTAAAGCAGGCTGTTAAAAGAGGTTAACCAAACAGAGCTCCACTCAAAAATAACAAGGCTAACATAACAAGACAAGGTGTTGACCCATGTAGTGAGCCCCCCCCCGATGCTGTCTCAGCTTATGGTTTGGTCCTTTTCCTGGGCGTCTGTATTCAACCAGGCTCTACCCTTGGTCACCTGTTTAGGAAAAAACAGAAAGAAGTCCTGAATCAGCAGACATGATAGATAGAAATATTGATTAATGCAACTTATAAAAACTGATAATGACAAAACAAAACAAATGTGCATATTTTATTTATAATACAGTGTGAAAATGCATCAATAAACAAAAACCAAACAACTACATGTGTCAATTATGCAACTGAACTGTGTGGCTGTGGATATAACATCACACCTCTGCAAACAAAATGCTAGATTTCACATGCTTTACACTGACAGACTGAAAAAAAATCCTAAGCAGCTGGTAATAAGTACAGTGGCCTCATTTTTAGCTACAGGGCCTGAAGACAGAAAAGTTGAGTGAGCACTAAAAGCAACGAGAAAACCAAAGAAGAGCTGTCAGCTAATAGGACTGTTTTCTGTTTCCTGGTGAGGCCTTAAGATTGTGAGTAATTTTGTGTGAGGTAAATGTGTAACATCATTCAGGAGATAAAGGGTTTTTTTTGTCTTTCACACAAAAGTAGGCCTCTTGTTTTTTAGCTTTTGCTGCTGCTGCACCAGATGGTGAGTGTTGACTCTCAGAAACTAGGTCAGATTTCAGAAAATGCCGGAGACACCCTGAAACAATCCTTTTTGTCTTTCACTCGGACAGTCATAACCTCAGAGATACATGAAGACTGGATTTTAGTTGTTTAATTGCTGTAGAAGTCTGTTTAAAGTCTGATTACTGAGGAAATTAATTATTTTGAGTGGATGATTTGTGAGACAGTCTTTAGTGGAGGAGGCTGGTTTGACAGTAACAAATGTCTGTAATTTTTTTCAACAGGCACTTTCCACGTTTTTCCATACTGTACTGAAAACACTGTATAAAGTTCATCAGGCTTTTGTTGCTGTACTGGCTTCTTAATTTTAGATTTGGTAAACTGAGGCTGACTAACAGACAGTGTTGTTCTGAGAAAGAACAATTTAGTCTTATTGTGTAACATTTTTATACCACTAGATGGGGATGTTGTGGTATTGAGTTGTGACTTGAAGGATTTATAATCTGAAAAGATTTTACAAAGATATTTTTACTGGATTTAAGATTGTGCTAAGAAAAGCTCACCTCAGTTTGTTAAATTAGACCCAACCAAGAATAGTGTACGGTTCACCGGTGTAATAAACAACAACCTAAACCTTTTTAGTTGACGAGTTTATTTGAGTTTAGTGTTTGTACAATTTAGTGACGGGTGTGCCTACAGCATGAAGCCAAATTTAAAATAAGCAGTGTTTACAAAAAATGTGTAAACTGTGTCATGTTGCATTAACTTTTCAAGGCATGCATGTTACTACACTTTTGAAAGAGCTCTGTGATAAATTATTATTGTGCCACTAATCTACAGGGACCACATCACAGAAAGCTGTACACGTGCTGTACTTGTCAGAGGTTGCATTACCGGCTCTTGCTGTGCATTGGCTGTCAGTATTTATAATCCTTCACATCAGGCGGGCTCTTGCTGTGTACGTTTAGGTGTTGTGTCTCCCCCTCAGAATTTTCCAGGATTGGAGAGTCTACTCCCTAAGCTGGGTTCTGGTGTGATCTTTAGTCTTTTCTTTCTTCTCTTGGCTGAAGAGACACACTCTCATAATATGTAGTCTATCTAATGGCTATTTTTAGACAAGTGGAAAAAGTTTGTCCTTCACTCACCTTGGCGTACAGCAGGCAGTGTGGGGTCGGTCCCTGGCTGTCATGCTAGCTGCACACTTCGATTTGCAATGCCCTCGTCTGTGGCAGTTTTTCATCGCACTGGCTTCAGGAAGCTCGTTCCCTGGTTGCTAGGGCAACCAAGGAGGATGGCCCCCAGCAGCAGGAGATGGGGAAGCCTTGGGCTGCCTTTCAGCTCACTGCCGTGCAGCATGCCTGCTGACCTGCTGCTGGCTGGGAGGAGGAGCCTACTTTGCAGAGGAGCTTCTCCTGGTCCTGTATGGGTCCTGCCGCTCCATTGCCCCACCACGAGACAGAGCTCCAGCATTAGAGCTAGTGCTCCTCTCTCCCTCTGCTGGCCACTGCACAGCTCTGACTCGCTTTGCTCTAGTAGTAACAGGAGCACAGGCGGCAAGATGTCATCCTCTTCGTCCTCCACCACCTCCTCCACCAGCAATGGACAAGGGAAGCGTAAACCTAAATCCCCGTTTCGCAAGAGAGGGAGTCTGCAGTGCACCATCAGCCCTGGTGAGTGGGGATGAAAGGGGTCCCATAGAAAGCATGAGGGAACTCTCAGCTGTTTCATGGATGTAGATTCAGATGCAGGCGCAGATGCTGGTGCATTGGCATGTAAGAATTCATGCTGCTCATCATGAGCAATATGAGAGGGAAGTGACTTTAGAGAGGTGGGGGTCACTGCAACTCTAGCTAGCTGCTCAGTGTTATTTCTGTTATCTCAGTGTTATTGTTTTTGTATTGCTTGAATTTAAAGCTTTAACTGATGTTGTGTATTTGGCATTCAGCATGCAGGACCCTCTGTGTGTAATGCACTTCTGTGATCCACTTAACTTTATAATGTTTTTTTTTTTTTTTTTTTTTTCTAAACTGGGGCTACAATATACATCACGTTATGATAACTGATTTTTTAATCTATCAGGTCATCAGTGTATGAAATGTAAAATAATATATTGACTACTGCACAGGTGTGTGTGCAAAATAGAAAATCCTGCCAACCTTGTTATTGCTGAGACATGAATCAGATAGCATGTTTGGCTTTTAATTACCCAGAATGATCAATGATGACTTATTAATTAATCAATAAATCTGACACTAAAGGAAACTTGTTGTTAGGATGTTTCCTAGTGTGATTTGTTATTTAGTTCAACTTAAACATACACTTGTATGTTTTGTAATTATGTAAGAACTGTGTGAAATGTGAGTCTTTTCCATTGAAACTATTATTGCTCATTTAAATAGATTTTTGTATTGATTATTTCTTCTTTCAAAATACAGTTAAATTATAGATTGATTGTGACATGTGTTACCTAATGATACATTGATGTACAACCTTCAGTTACGCCATGAATTTATTGATATTTGATATATATATTTATTGAGTTTTACAGTCGAGTCTGACAGTCTAATGTCGATCACCTCGACTTGTAGAAAACACTGAAACCTAGAAGTTTGAGTCAATATTGGAGACTTAGTTATGTGAAAATTGATAGAGTGAAGATATTTGAACCATTGCCAGAGTGTAAAGGGATGCTTAACCTTTGTTGACGTCTTTAGCCACCCCTGTACGATCGAAGCTACAGTTTATCAGGGGTCTACTGGCTTTGGCCTTTTCTTATCTCATCAGCCAGGATTTAACGGAGCAGTGGGGTTGGTTTATCTTGCAACGTCACCTCTCACCATGATACTTGTTACTTCAGCTAATGATTACTTCTAACCTTCAGTAGCCTCATTAATTCAGTTTCAGTTGGATATCAGCATCCCAGATATAACAACTGTAATATACTTTGATTAACTTTATGAGTATATACATATTTTTACATTTTATTAGCAACAGTTAATGATGATGTGTTTGTTACTGATATTTGCATACTGATTTATTTAGCTTGCTGAACACACACATTCATATTTTACTTAACAGGTTCAGATCGTATTATCACATGTGGAGGGTTTCGTTAATGCTAACTGGTCTCTATGGGAAGGAAGTAGAAAGTTAGGCCTAAATGTTAATATTGACTTAGTTTAAAGCTGCATCTCCAATGTGCCGTAGCACAGCACAAAAGGCCAAGTGTTTGGAGGGATGCTGCAGCAGATCTCAAGCAGTAACTCACGCTGACACACACTATACAGTATTTGCTGAGGAAGCCTGTCTTTGCTGCAGTAATAAATAACTTAGAGGTCTCTCCATCCATGCAGTTATTTAAGTCCTCTCAATTAGCCGCTTGGCTGAGCCCTCTGCACTCCCAGTCTGTCATAAGCGCCACACGGAGGCTCCCCACCGCCGTACCTCCATCTGACCACATCAGCCTGTTGGTATTTTTGCTTCCAAATTACTGTAGCTGCAGCTTGAACAGTTGGGAGTTTTAACCACGTCATGAACCGCCAGCAGTGTTTCCTTTCCCCTCATTGTTACTTCCTGTCACCTCAGCAGAAATAGCTCCGCTCCGCTGCATCAAGTTTACTATTTTCCGGACGTATTTTTCTGGCAGTCCTGCACATTTGAAGCAGCTCTCTTATGTAAGCGCAGGGATTGATTTGCTGGTGGAAACATTTATTACTCAATCAGCTTCCACATCTGTAGGTTTGTGTCTCTGCCTGCAGGCTAGCTACTCTCCCCCACTGGATCTTCACTGCATCACATAAAGCAGAATATGTAATGTCCTCTCTCGCTTTGCAGCCCAAGTTATGACGTGATACATAGAGGTTATTAAAGTATCTCCTGGAGAGGTGGATGGAGTCGCTCTCTCCAGCTTGAATCACAGCCTAACATGGAGACTCTTGTCTTGATATACACTCTGGGCTCTAACTCGACTCTACCTTGTGAAGCTTCATCTGTGTGGTCGTTAATGTTTTTAGTTGCAACAGATTTTCTTTGCTCTTTTTAATATGGGTCGTAAACTCACCACCAACACCAGATGTTTGTGATGTATGTTGTACTAGAGTAAAGACTGCATGTACATTTTGGATACAATAATAATTTGCTATTAACTCAAATGTATTTCACAGATGAGGCACCAATTATCTATGAGCATTTATATAAAAAAAGTGGTTATACTGCATCACAGAGATGCAGGAAGATGCCATGTTTGTACTCCACTGAAATGACTAAATATAATAACTTGCTCAACAAAGGGTTAATGCATAATTCTGCTTGTGCTCGAAGCTATATGTGCTGTAACCACACCACCTGATATCCAGTTAAACTGCTCCACATAAACCTGCATGCTTTTTGCTTAGTATACATCCTGCTGCATGCTGCATTTGACTGGTTACCCTCTACCACTCACTTCAGTGGAAGTTCATTATTAACTGAATATACTGTTTGTGTCATGGCACGTTTCTGTGTGTATACCTTGAATTCAGGTGTAATGTGTATCTCATCTCTTGTTTAGTCATGTGAGCGCTGTTCTGTTACCCCCTGAGGGAGTTTATTACACTTCTCCCTCAATGATTTGCACATTTACATGTTGTTGCCTTGAGGACTTTGTCCCTGCAAACCTCCACCTGCCCCGCTCATCCTGCACCCACCCACCAGCCTGCAGCAGACAGAAACATGTGATAAGCAAACAGTGTGAGTTGCTGCTCTGGGCGGGTGTAGTTCTTACAGCATATAGTAGATGCTTTCTGCTGTTTCCAAAATAGTCAGATTGTTTATTTACAACTGAAAGACAAAATAAAAGCTGAGTGTCAGTGGTCAATTCAATATATTATTGTTAAACTATACAGTTGAAAGCACTGTAGGAGCACACAATGTGAAGACACATTTGGGACTAAGTGCAAATAAAAAGGTACAGTAAACAGTTCAGTTAAACTATGTCTGAAACCAGTCAGACCAGTCTATACAGGATTTTTTTTCTTATGTGAACAAGATTATCTGGTGAACTGCTTTTTCTTCAGTACAACTGTGTATTAGTTTTTTTTAAATTCCCCTTCTCACCACTAGAGGGAGTCTTTGCTTTAAAAGTTTCAAAGTCTGCCAGTTTGAATCAAGTGGCTGGTTGTCAGTGTCTGGAGTCTCGGCCGTTTTGCAGTTAGTCATGAGTGAGGAGCAGTTTTCTCTGTGTTTGAGTGGAAAATTCCAGGACTTTCTTCTGCTATGAATAGCTCAGTTGCTTCCCATGTAACAGTGGGAGTGTGTCATTTCTGGAAAAGGGATTTTGGAGATCTAGCAAGCAAGGCCTTGAAAGCTATCAACACCAACAGGTGGGCCTGTTGTTGCAGAAACAGACCAGATAGTCAGCACCACCACAATATCTGCCATATCTCACTGGGCTGACAGACAGTGCTTAAACACATGTTTATGATGGGTTGAATTTCATCGCTGAGGTACAGTTAAGCACGCTGCTTTGGTCTGTCTCTGCTCGTAGCATGGCTCCTAATGAAGATCCGCTTTCATTTAATCCACCTCATTTGATCACAGATGAACTGGCGTCAGCTGATGTTTGCTCCCTGACTGGCTTTTTATTGTCTTCTGACCTCAATGAGTCATTGAATCACCCTCCCACTCCCCCTGTTTATTTAATGATCTCCCAGATCATGATCTCACTTTGATTAAACATATATGCTCATGCATGTACCATTATGCTTTCTTTAATGGCAGTTTTACCAAACGAGACACGAATCAACGCACAAATGGTGAGTCTCAACAGAGCAGCTGACAGGTGGTGTGTACACGAGTCCATACTGAGGTTGATAGAAACAGGACGTGTGTTATCAGAAACCTCTTCTCTCAGTCAGCCTGATACAATTTATTGCCTTTTATTGTCCCTCACTTTAATCTTTGACTCACACCCTTTCTCCCAGGGATGAATATTGACCCCTTGATGTCCAAACAGTGCTAAGTACAGTGTTGACAGTGTCGAGTGACATGGTGTTCCTCTTAGCTATATTCAGATAAGGTGAGAACTGCACTGACAGAAGTGACAAGAACCATGGTCTTGCTCTGGAAGATTGAAAGGAGAGATGCAAACATGTTTTTCTTTTCTCAGTGTGCAACTGTTACATTGTGGTAACATGTGTACACAGTATGTTTTGTGTGTATCAGCATGTGACAGTTTCCAGGGAGGACTTCATAGTTTTGAAAACATTCCTGATTGAAGAGAAATATACAGCATGTTGGGGAGCAGTTTTATTTGCCCTCCTTTATTCATGTGGGAATTTTTGTGAAGGGTCACAGATTAGTTTGCAAGACGGTGGCCCTCACAATAATGCCAACTCTCAGTGGGAGTGTAAGAATGGTGCACAGCTACTCCCCTGTGCAGTTGATTAGTCTCATGGGAAAAAGATTGTTGAACACAACTGAAGTAACAGCAGAGAGGCTCCAGCTGGGGTTGAAAATAAAAACACACCTCAGAGTGAAGAAAACAGCCAAATTCACACCAGCCTGTAACCACCACTGACAGAACACTGTACAGTTTACTTTATATAAGCAACTGCCCTTCAGTCTTTAGGCTCAGAAAAGAAAGCCATCTGCAACAAGTTAATACATGTTAGTAGAAATATAATGCATAAGAAATTGCTGCAGGCCCTATGAGACAGGTAACAGGGCATGTAAATCTATAATGTGCTGCTGCTTTCATCCCCCCTGTCAGAAAGCCCCATGCTGACATGATTTCAATCATATCTTCACTGAAAGGCTTCTTAAAAAGTGAAAGAATTTGAGGTTGACCCCATCTAGAGGCAGTTTTCATCTGTAAACTTTGCACCATCAGTCATTGCATGCAGTACAGTTGTTGAGGTGTCTCTACAGTTTATTTTTGCTTGGATATGTTTTAATGAATTGGAAGTCTGAGGCCTGCTTTAAGATCAGCAGCCACTAGTTAGCGCCAGCGTAACACACCCAAATCTGTAAGTGAACTATAAGCAGTTATGTTGCAGTTAGGTTTTGTCAAAGAGAAACAATCATCTGGTTCACTGGTTGTTTTGCGTCAATTCGGTGTAGTAAGACCTCAGCTGTAGACATCCTGCCCCTCAGTACACAGCAGAAATGACGTGGACATGGGAGTAATCACGCCGTGCCAGACCCATCAGGGTGTGGGTCAGTCAGAGTGTTTCTTTTTTCACAGGGTGAGGATGTGGGTGAGGTTGATTGTAGTTAAACCCACTATCTATGCTTTTTTTTTTTTAGGCCAGAGCAGAACAGTTTCTTCCCCTGTTGAAATTCATATAAAATCTCATTAGTTTTCTCATTAATAATCAGTTATAAATACACCCACCTATGACAGCAGAGTTTATGAGTTCCTCACCCTCTGACCAACTTTATCAATCATGTAATCATCTCTAAATGTCACTGAGCTACTTTAATGCCAAGTAGGGCAACATTGTCGTCATTTCCTGTGTGTGTGGGTGTGCAGGTCGTTGATGGATGCATAAAAAAAGAGGATCTGTATCTGTGGTCTGTGTCTGCCTTTTTGTGTATCTTTCATGTTTATGTTTTGTATACGTGTTCGAGCGTCATCTGGAAAACCTGTGGATGGTCTTTGTTCTCAAGTGCTGCTTTGAAACTCTGGAGTAGTCCTTGCATTGTGAAATAACAGCCAACTGGTCTTTGTGGTCACGCGAGACAGGAAGGAAACAGTCTTCCAGTCATCATGTGATCAGTGGAGAAGCTTGGCATGCACAATCAAAATCAGATCATGTTGCAAATATGTCTGAAATGCCCGACAATCTCATGAAAACAATTTTCTAACTGCACACAGGATAAAAATACATCAGTTCAAGAGACTGGCAGGTGGCAGTAAAATGAAGTCAGTTCACACAAATAAGATTTACAAGAATATAACCTTGTAAACAGCGGCTACTCTTTAATGGACATATTTTTTTAAGGGCTAGTAATCATCGTTGAAAGGCCTACAGTCATGAGATGATTTGAGGCAGTGTGCTGATAAAAAAGAGGTGGGAGTCAGAGAGGATGTGGGAGTGGCCAGTTATCCAGGGCCTCCTCCATTTTGCAGCACCATAGAGCATAAAGTGGTTCACTCTGGTCCTTCCCCTTTTCTGCCACGTGGTATGTTCCAACTCAGTATTTAAATCCGGGAGCTTGAAAGCTGCTCTGTTCATGCACAGAGGACCGGTGTAATCCAGGAAGCAGCTGAGAGACAGACAGTGAGAGAAAAAGAGAGAGATCAGGCGAAAGAGGAAAAAAAAAAAAACACAACAGCTTCAGCAGCAGACTGGAGGTGACGACAGTTACAGCAGGAGAAGCAAAGCAAAGTCGAACAGGAGGAGGAATTGTGTGATCTTGGTGCTTGTGCTTTGGAGAGAGAGCGTATGGTGTCTCGCTCTTCTCTCTGTTTGCTGTCATTCTCTCTCCACTGTACCAGCGGGGGAGGGTACATTGGTCGTCCCAGGCCTAGTTGCATGTCCCAGCATCCCGCAAGAGCTCAGACAAGGCCACTGCGACTATAATGGAGACTGTGAGAACAGGAACAAAACAGGGCGATAGAGGTCTGTAACCTAATTAACTAATCCCAAACACTACCTTATATTGTGGAGCTTGTTACTGTGAATACTGTGTCACAAGAAGTTTCAGCAGTTCTGTGTCAGACATGATACTTATCACTCCAAAAATACACAAAAATATGAAGACAGTAGGAGGAAAATTATTTGTTTTATTGTTTGTTTAACTGTAATGCTGATCTGTGTGCTATAGTTTCTACAGAGTCTGGATGTTGCAGTGAGTGAACATCTAGGGCATCCAGTCCCTGCTGCTGTTTCAGTATGATGCAGTACTTAGATCCCAGTAGATTAATCACAGAGAGTGAGCAAACAACAACTAAATATATGCAGTTCATAGGTAGTGGCTCTACAAGAGTGTGCAGCAAAGCAGTAAGACAGGATGCAGCAGTGTGTCGACTGCTGAGCAGGTGCCACTGAAGCTAGAAAGAAAATAAATTAAACTATTCAGAGTTGCATCGTAATTAACACCGGGGCCCTCAGGCAGCTACTGTAGACTGTTGAGCTCTGTTTTCAATGTCCACCTGAACACATTGACCTTCTTGATGTTTATAAGGGCGCTGTTTTAATGAGAACAGCTGGTGTCAGTTTTGTGTGTTGGTGTAACTGATGGGGACATATCTGTCTCCTCTTAAGTGTTATTGTAAAACCAAACTATGTGTGTTTGGGTTTGAAATGTTTGCTTTCTCCAGCGTCTTTTCTGGTTTTTAATTTAAAAAAAGGAAACTGTTTGCAAAGTGATTTTCCAGGAGGTGGGTTTTAGCTGGCCAGTTTCATCCCCCATGTTGGTTTCGTTCTGAGGCTGACTACAGATATGTTTTACAGACCCAAAGTGGAGGTTTATTCTCATCTGTGGTTGCTAAGGAACGTCTGGAGCGTGTGTCACCACCCTCCCTCCCAGGGGATGAAGTGAAATGTGTAAAGAAAAACAACTTTAACACCACAGCTGGTGTCACGGTAGACTAAAAACGTATCCAAAACACATTACTGTGGGACACCTCGTACATACACGCTATCATGTTTTTATGCAGTTTCTCCTGTGCAGAGATGAATTGCTCACTTGTCCACATTTGCCTTATTGTGATATATGGTTTTTAGAAGACATTGATTTCATTTTTGTGATAATTATACTGTCATACCTCCAACAACACTGTTTTTGGTCATTTAATACAGGCAATTTTATTATTTTTATTCTGTGATTATCTTGGCTCTGGATCACGGCAAAGCAAACATACATATCTTAACTTCTCTGTTGCTCATCAGAGCACTTGGCTGCTTGGTGGTGCAGAGAGAGGTGATCAATGTTAATGACAGTATCAATTAAAGGGAGTTGCACTATAATAGGTGGAGTCAGACTTCCTCATGCATCTTAAAAAGACAAACGAGACTGAGGTGGTTATGGAAAAGATCAAGATCTCATTGTGCCAATTTGCTGCAATTGAACAGACAGTGGTAAATCCATTATCTGTCATGGTGTGTCTTTTAAACATAGGTAAGAATGCAAAGCAGAAACAAACTGCTGCTGGAGTCAGCTTCATTTCTGCTTATCGTAAGTGGCAAGGAGCCAGCAGACATCCAATCAGTGAAGGTTTACTCTGCTGCTACTTTTGGTAACATTGATTTTTAATTTATTAAGATTAGCCATTAGTTGAAGTAGTTATATGCTGAGCGAGTTTACACTGTACTCGCTCAGCCTCTTGTGGTTGTTTTGATGGACGACACTCGGCTGTTTTTGGATGTTGGTTTGGTGTATTTTTTTGAAATGGCGTCTGGGTTTTTATCCAAAACTCACAGAGAGATGTTTTTTTTTTATTCTCCTGCTTTAGGAGTCAGTTTTGTTGAGTCGAAGCTTTGTGTCGCCTACTATGATAGTGCCACCGAGGTAAATAGAGCTGTGGTGTCATCTGTGGTGGAAAGGCCAGGGGATTACATGGATACTATACTGGGGGTGACTCTGTTTGTGTGTGCCTGTAAACTTAAAGTCCTCTGTTTTTTCACAAGTAGATTTCACATAAAAAGTAGTACAGGAGTATACTTGTGCATATAATCTAACAATGCAGCCAAGGTAGTATTTAATGTAACTCATATTTCTAGCACGAGTCATTGTACAAAGTGCAGTATTGAAGTGCTTCACAGTCCCAGTGTACTGTGGAGAGTTACCCTCTGTTCTGCCTCCTTAAAGGCAGACAGCAGATGGTAGAGACTAATTGTCACAGGCCAGACACAGCACCAATAATGACTCCAGTTATAGATGAGCATGAACACACCACTTCTTAAGAGTAAGTGAATTACTGTGTGTGCCCATAATAACTATGTTTGCCACTTCTTAAATGTCTTAAATTCATTGTGTTTGGTTGGAAGTGGCGTCATGTGTTTTAAACAGTTGTCGAGTGGGGAAAGCCCCTCGCTGTCACTCTCAGGTGTGTCTACCTACATGTCAGATGGTGCACGTGCGTGTGTGTGTGGATACGTATGTGACTCTATCTGGACACAGTATCTGCCGGTACAGCTGTCTCCTCCTAAGCTGGCTGCTGTTCATGGACATTTTACACGGACTGTGATGCTCTGTCACAGATTGCAGCCACATTCTGTCACCAGACCCTGAACATCACTCATAGTTTTACCCTTTGTGCATTTGTTTATCTTCTGGCTGATTGTTTAGTTTCTTCTTTACAGATCCTCAATGAACTAATGTGTTCATGTAGCAGGAAACAAACGAAGTTCTTCTTATCAGTTACATGTTAATGTTTGTTAGCAGTTTTTCTTGAGTCCACAGATTTAACATTTTAGAGTGTGTACTCGTGTTAGTTTGAAGTATCGCTTGAGACTAAACTGTAGGGTCAGGGTTAAATTTGGGTTTTGCTGTAATCATAGTTTACCCTCTTAAACCACCACACATTGTAATCTTTGGTGAACCAAACTTAAATTCCTTTCTATTTGTGTGTGTGATGGTAATAGTTAGCTTTGTTTGTGTTTACATAATTGGCTGCTGGTCTGTGTTTGGAACAGATTGTGAAATGATTAGGAACTGTTCACCTTTAGAGTGACTGATGAGCACCCAGATGGTCCACATGTATCTGAACCTCCATTAGTTTTGTCATTCACTACACATCATACACGACACGTAAACTACAGGCCCTGTCAATCAAACAGTTCTTTGCATAAGCACACATAACTTTTTTCAGACTTTAAATATCTGGTGTAATTTCTCCCTAAACATGTTTCACAATGTATGATTTAAGTGGAAATGCTGGTGCTTTACTGACATCTGTGTACCTGTGAAAATAAAGTTCAGAGTAATTTATTGTGAAAAAATGAGAAGACTTTGTTAGATGTGAGCAGCGATAAAGCTCCAAACAGATTTTTTAATTTCAGTGCATGACTCCAGATCAGGGGTGTCCAATCCTGGTCCTCGAGGGCCGCTATCCTGCATGTTTTGTCCCTCTTCCAACACACCTGATTCAAATAATCGGCTCATCATCAACCTCTGCAGAAGCCTGATAATGATCCTTGTCATTCGAGGACCAGGATGGCCCACCCCTGCTCCAGATAAACCTTGTAACTACCTCTGTCCACAGTGAAACCTTCAAACAGTTCAGTAGCAGGGTAAAAGTATTTTTACTGTACTGACAAAGCTAAACAACAGGACAGAGAGTACTACTCATGTTACACTGCATATTTTTTCAGCCAGTTGTAAACAGTTCAGCCTTGTTTAAATAATTATGACGTAGACCCCTTTCTTCAGCCTTTTGTGTTACTTTTATATTTAAATGGTGACACACATTTAGAAGCTGATGTGATTGTGTGTAAGTCCTGCATGTAAAGGTTCTGTATTATTTCTGTAAGTTTTTCAGATCACATACCTACCACATGCTGTAACTCTTTCCATGTGTTCCCACACAGACCTGTCGGGTGCAACTGGGCCGAAGCACCTCATGTCCCAGCGATCCCTTCCCCCTTCTCCTATTTCCATGGTAAGAACTGAAAATTTGACAAATATCGTTTCTTAACACTTCACTCAGAGAAACAGAAACACAGCGATCACTGATTAGGTTTTGTCTTCTTGATATAAGCAATTTAAGAGCATGAAACTAGGTTTAGTATTAACTCATTTGGAAACCAGCAGTTTAACCATCCAGATATCTTGGTCATCTCTTACTAGGATTTATCTGAATTAAGAATTTGCCATGAAAATGCAGATTGGCAAGTTTGAAAATCTAGATATAAATGCATCATTAACTTAACAAATAATCATTTCAGTGGCTCAGTTTAATTAATATTAATAATTTCCACTTCCAGATTTGTATCAGTTTAAAAAAAAGATGGTTTGTTGATTGACTATAATAAAACTAAAATAATAATAAAAAAATAAGCTTCAACAGTGGTGGCAAAACATGAGAAATCTTTTTTTTCTGGGCTTTTTCTGACTTTATTTGAAGGTGAATGTAACAGATGGTTTTGTGTGAGCCTCAGTCTCTTCCATACATCTGTACTTGTGTAGATATTGACATGGTTTCCTCCTTTGCGACACCAGGATCTCTTGGCTCGCACCATGGCGGACAGCGAAATGCGAAGTGCTCCCTATGAGTTCCCTGAAGACAGCCCCATCGAGCAGCTGGAAGAGCGGCGGCACCGGCTCGAGAGGCAAATCAGCCAGGACATCAAGTGAGGACGGACGTCAAATAAACCAATGTGACCTCAGTTGTAGCTCTCTCTCCTTCTCCCATCTTTTACACACAGTCTTGCTTCCACTCACGCACACATGCTTATCAGCTTCCAACATGTGTGGGCTAACTAACCCCAGCAATCAGCTACCTGGACCAGCCAGCAGTCAGGCAGCTGCTGCGGTGGTACATCTTCCTCTACACAGACTTTAATAAAGAGGTGGATTCTGTCTCTAGTGCCAGTGTTGACGCTACCTGCACCTCTGCAAGCCCCAGTTTACCAATCAGGGTTTACCACCACTAACTTATGATGTTTGTCACCTTGATCACTTAATACCTAAAATTTATGGTGTTGATTTTACACGTTATGCATCTGTGGGTGTGAGGGAGAGAGTGCTTGTCTGAGTGCGTACTTGTGCCTATATTTGGTCTGTCTCCGTTTGTGTGCTTAATTTCTTCTCACTACCTCTTATGCCCATCTGCCCCGTGCTTTGCCCCACGCTATCCCGCGCCGCTGCATATCACCCCAAGACTTGAGCCAGAGATCTTGGTTCGTGCCAAGCAGGACTTCATGAAAATCGACAGTGTTCCAGACTTAGAGTGAGTGAGCTCTGCTTAAGTATGCTTGTTTGTGTAGTGATTGTTGTTTAAATTCTTGTTAGTCTCTATTTTGCTTGCTTGTACTATAAGAAATGCACATGGTAACTACTTATATTACCTTCAATACTGTATACGTGTCAGTGCCTGGGCTACAGTATTTAGGAGCTCCCCTGTGGAGGTGGTGTGACAACACCAATTAGCCGACATTATCAGCACACTGAGACGGACCACATCTTCCCCCTGCTGGTGACTTACTAAGTGTAAAAAACATTTTTCATTTGCTCTATATTTTTCAAAATATGAGTCTCAAGTTGTGTTAGACTCTCAACAATGGAATTTGTGATTCCTGGGAGTAATTTGTACTTGTAAATATGTCATTAGACATCTCTCTGGATTAACCACTGAAGATTGTTATATAGATACCATGAGTGGAAATTTTCTGTGGAGTTGGCCGATGGCACAAAAACATTTAAAGCATTTAATCTCTCTCAGGAGTAAAATGTGCATCAGTTGAAGGATGTGAATGCTTTTCAAACTCACACTGACCTGCACTAACAGCTGACACCGACACTGTCAAAACTTAAGTACAAGAACAATGTTTTCCTCTGGATGTATTTACCTGCGTGTGCCCTGGCTCTGACTCCTCCTCTGTCCTTGAAGGTTAATGAACGACAAGAGTCTGGACACTGTTGATGAGGGCATCAAGGAGCTGCCCATGGAGTACCAGCGGGTCTCCATATCTGGAGAGGAGAAGTGTGGGGTGAGGTTCTCCTATCGAGAAGTTCTCTTATCATTTACATGTGGTTTCACCGCTGTGTAAAGTCCATTCACATATATTTTTATTTCTGTGTTTCAATACATGTGCAGGTGCCCTTCACTGACCTGGTTGATGCCGCTAAGTGTGTGGTGAAGGCGCTCTTCATCAGGGAGAAATACGTCCGCCACTCGTTGCAGAGCTTTTGTAAGACCACAGCTCATGCCCTGCAGGACCTGGGCATGAATCCTGTGGATCTGGAAGTTTGCAATGAGATTCCAGAGACTCCTGTAGATGCTGGTATAACATATGCACATCTAAGTTGGAAAGTGTTCAACAGAAAGGACAGAGCCACACTTTGATTAGTCTTACTAGTCTATTATTGTTTGATGACTGTTGTGTTGTTGCCTAAAGGAAACGGTAACGGCCAGTGTAATATAAACTGTATGGAAAAATATATAATCACATTTACCAGAGCATTTACAATTTCATCATTATTTATGTTTAGAATATTTTTAGCAGCATGGTTCATTCATGTCCATTCCCTATGGTTTTCCTAGATGCCCCTGTTCACCCACCTGTGTCTGAAACACACCCGTATGAGAATCTGGACCCTGACAACATGCCGGCAGACACAGGCTACGGCTGTAAGATGGTGGATGGTGTAGTCCATGTATACACCAACAAAACCAACATGGACAAGTACGTTTTTGTACCTATAGGACGAAGTGATTAAAAAAAATGTAATCTGTTTTTGTAACATTTAAACTCTTCTCCTTCTCAGAAACAGTGAACTCGACCTCCCCTATCCCAACCTGAGGGAGTACATAGCGGACATGAATGTCATGATGGCCCTCATCATCAACGGGCCAGTGTAAGGGTTTGTTTGGTGTTCTCGTTCAACAAACATCATTGTTTATAGGTCAGTGTGTAGTCTAAATGAAAGCTTGTCTGTTTTGTATGGTGTTCATAGGAAGTCGTTCTGCTACCGCCGCCTGCAGTATCTGAGCTCCAAATTCCAGATGCACATTCTTCTGAATGAGATGAAGGAGCTGGCAGCTCAGAAGAAGGTTCCTCACCGGGACTTCTATAACATCAGAAAGGCAAGAGATGCTGGTTTAACTTCACTATTAAGATTTGATAGCATCACTGGGATGACGACGAGCTTTTTACAACTGTACAGCACCTTAATCGTTCTTAAACATTAATGCAACAGGCAAATAAGGGACGCCCTCTTTAGTGTTATTCTGCTTTGTCCTGTCTCCAGGTGGACACACACATTCATGCCTCATCTTGCATGAACCAGAAGCACCTGCTGCGATTCATCAAGAGAGCCATGAAAAAATATCCCGAGGAGATTGTTCACATTGAGCGTGGGCGGGGTCAGACCCTCAAGGAGGTTTTTGAAACCATGAACCTGACGGCCTTTGACCTGAGCGTGGACACACTTGACATGCACGCGGTGAGACATGGGGACATTACAAGAGATTATACGGAAAGTGTGATACATTACGAAAAGACAGAAGCAAGGTTTGACTGTTTGCTTTTGCGTCTCAGGACCGTAACACCTTTCATCGCTTTGACAAGTTCAACGCCAAATACAACCCCATTGGAGAATCCATCCTCAGAGAGATTTTCATCAAGACTGACAACTACATAGAAGGAAAATATTTTGCACATATAGTTAAGGTGAGAAATCATTTCCATGTAAAGTATTTACATCGTCCAAATGATACAAATTGATATATACATATACATCAATCCCTCCTGTGTTTATTTATCCAGGAGGTGATGTCTGACTTGGAGGAGAGCAAGTACCAGAACTCCGAGCTACGTCTGTCCATCTATGGCCGCTCCCGAGACGAGTGGGACAAGCTGGCTCAGTGGGCCGTCAAACACAGGGTCTACTCTCATAATGTGCGCTGGCTTATTCAGGTGCCCCGACTATTGTAAGTTATCTCCCAGCCTGCTTTACCTAAAAGCTGAAATTGGAAGAATTCAATCAATAGATTTTAAATTAATAGGAGTAACCACCATTTCAAACAAAAACAGCCAATTGGGTGACACAGGACACCCATTAGTTGCATAAGAAGGTGTTAACACTCAATGTCCTGCACTGTTTTGTCCTTTGTGAGATCGAACAGGTGCAACAATAATGGTAAATCAGTTGAGTTTTCCCGTTCAGAGAAAAGAGGCAATAAAGACAAATACAGGCACCAATAACTAACTCCTCAACCAGTGTGGACATGAATTAAAACCTCCAGCCTGTGTTCAGAAGTATAATTAAAAAACAAATGAACAATAATAATTTCTGTGACAACAATAATTATTATTCAACTTTCCAGTGACGTGTACCACACGAAGAAGCAGCTGGCTAATTTCCAGGAGATGTTGGAGAATATCTTCATGCCTCTGTTTGAAGTCACGCTCGACCCTCGCAGTCATCCCGAGCTGCATCTCTTCCTGGCGCATGTGAGTGTCACTTCACAACAAGGTCACATGTATCCCGGAGATCCACACTTAAAGACACCAAGTGATGGTTATTTTGTTGTATCTTTTGCATGTTAACAGGTGGTGGGCTTTGACAGCGTGGACGATGAGTCCAAACCTGAGCATCACATTTTCAACCTTGACAGTCCTCTGCCAGCCAGCTGGACAGAAGAGGACAACCCGCCCTACTCCTACTACCTCTACTACACCTATGCCAACATGACTGTGCTCAACCACCTGCGAAGGTACAGGGATACATTTATAATACACAATCATATTTGATTTAACTCAACAACACGGCTTAATGTTGTGTGTGGTTTTTTTTTTTGACGTATGTCTGGTGCAGACGGCGAGGTTTCCACACGTTTGTGCTGCGACCTCACTGTGGGGAAGCGGGACCAATCCATCACCTGGTCTCAGGTTTCATGTTGTCAGAGAACATCTCCCACGGGCTGCTGCTCAGGAAGGTCAGGACACCACACACTCAGTGGCTTTCCAACGCCTGCTGTGAAAATGTGTGACCTCACTATTTTGAAGTGTTACCTTTCAATTTTGGAGTTGCAAACTAATTTGACAATTAATTTGGAAATCTGGATGAAGGGTTTGCAGATGCTATTGTACATTAATGTGGAGATGTTCTGTATGTTGTTAAAAAAACACTGTTGTATACTCTGTAGGATAAAAGAGAGAGTGGTCAGGCCAACCTGCTGCTGCTGAGTCTACTGCAGAATAAATGCTTGTATCAACATGTTGCTGTGGCTTGCAGCTATATTTATTGGTTTCTCTGTCTCCTACATCGTCTCTCCTGCTCCCCCACACCTCAGGCTCCAGTGCTGCAGTATCTTTACTACCTGGCTCAAATTGGCATCGCCATGTCACCTCTGAGCAACAACAGCCTGTTTCTTAGCTACCACCGCAACCCGCTGCCCGAGTATCTCTCCAGAGGCCTCATGGTCTCCCTGTCCACTGACGACCCTCTGCAGTTCCACTTCACTAAGGTCAGTACCAGTCTGCACAGGACCCGCTTTTAAAAGTTTACAAAGATCAGAAATGAAATTGTGTGTGTGGGTGTTTGTTTGCACTCAGGAGCCTCTGATGGAGGAGTACAGCATCGCAACTCAAGTCTGGAAGCTGAGTTCATGTGACATGTGTGAGCTGGCGAGAAACAGCGTCCTCATGAGTGGATTTTCACACAAGGTAAACTGGCTTATTCAGACTCAGATTATTGATTTAAGTGCGATTACAAGACACTAAACAACACAAGTTCTGTTATAGTGGATACAGTGTTGTTTGTCTCAAATACCAAGCATCTTCACACCTTCACATTAAATCAGTCAACATACCAGATAACCAAAACAAATCAGCTCCATAGTTCTTTTCATGTATTTGTCCATCAGGTATAATATATTCAATTTATGTTTTTTGCACTGCACCTGTACAAGCTGTTCTGCCAGCTCTGCCATAAATGCTGAGTTTATACTGTTCAGACATTCTCACAAATATGTAAATTCATTATATGGGATTCATTGAGGTTAAAAGTGGTGTTTTTCAAGACTATGTCAATTTAAAATTAGGCAGAATATCAGACACACGGTATGAAATGTAGTCCAGTAAAACACATTAACTAAGGACGTCCATGCTGAATCATATAAGTGATTGAACACCTCAGTGAAAGCCCTGAAAAACCAAACATAGTGAGCATCTTTACAGTAGACCAGCCTAATATTAAGCTGCACAGGTGTAAATAATAAAGTAACCACTGTGTTTAGTTTGTATTTGACACACTCTACTTTATTCTGTAGGTCCCTTAGACCTTAATGTAACAGGGGGATGCTTTGAATCTGAAATGACCTCTGCTGTCTCTCCCATCTCTCCCACTGCTGTTTTCTTTTGATTCCAGGCTAAAAGTTACTGGTTGGGCCCCAGTTATTTCAAAGAAGGCCCAGAAAGCAACGATATCAGCCGCACCAATGTCCCGGACATCCGTGTGGCTTATCGCAATGAGACACTCACGGAGGAGCTTCACCTCATCGCTCACGCTGTCCGCACCGAGGAGCTCGACAACACATGTGGAGTAGCAGGCAAAATAAGTGTGAGCCTGGAATGATGCTCTAATGTCTTTTAATGTTCATTGCTGTTCATAAAAAACTAAACAGAAGACAAATACAAGATGAACAGAACATAGGCTTATAACACAATACACTAGAGAGTAAACACACAGAATAAACTCGAAAACTTGGGTCACAAATAACTGCAATGAACATACCACGTTTCCACTCTCGACTGGAGCTAAACTCTCTTTAGCAGTGTCATCACACACTTCATCACACACTCTCTCACCGTACCATCTCTACACTGTTGTACCTGAGGGTTTATACTTTTGGCTCACTACATGTGATCTTTCAAAAGAAAACAGGAAATAGCCAACACATTTTAACCACAGTGAACTTGCACTATTGATGAAGAGCACTCTCTGACCACGAGTCCACTCTCGGGACGGTGGTGTAAACCCCACCTAGCATGACACTGAAGAGACGCAGTGTGAGAGTACCGTATTTTCCGGACTATAAGCCGCTACTTTTTTCTGATGCATTGAACCCTGCGGCTTAAACACCGGTGTGGCTTATGTATCGGCGGCACGAAGCTCGTTGGCTTTTTACAAGCTAGCAAGCTCCGTGCTGCCGATACATTTAGCCCCGTCACATCAGACCCGGTCAGAGTGGACCACATGAAACTGTTTGAATAAATTCAATAGCAGCTTATAGACAGATGTGCTCAATAATCCGGAAAATACGGTAATTGTGCTGTTCGGCATATCTACATTATTTACACCACCGCCCGTCACTGACAGCTACACAGCTACCAAAAAGCCAAGGAAACTGTGTCTTTATGTTCTTTATTATTTTAATTTCTTCAGATGTTTTGAACTATAATCTCTTTTTTTGTGACATGTTGAGCATCGAGAAGGTTTCAGGGATTTTTGTGAATGAACAGCAGGGAAACAGCATGTTTGTCTCCCCGTCCTTTCCAAGCCATCTGAGGGTCCCTGTGATGTTTTCTGTCCTTCAGTGTTATGTCTTCATCGTAGCATTTTTACAACAACACAAACAACCAGTGCATTCAAACTTTCTCCTTCTCAATGTTGCTTGTTCTCCACTGCACAGTCACACTGTTAGTTATTCTTAGTACATCCACCGTCTTTATTATACAACAGTGAAGGACTATAGATGCTGTTTTATTGGAATAACTCGGTGGGATTGTTGGTGGAGGATGGTCATACCTGCACAACAAACTTTGACAGGTTTGAATCTACTGATTGCCACACCGCTGAATGTCGTCTTGGATCATTTATTTGCTATATTGCACATCTAGAATCGTTCTTCCAGGATTCTAATCAGCTCAGAAAGTAAAACAGAAAGAGAAAAACTCCATGATGGTCCAGTTTAAGAGACTTTCCGTGGTTTACTGCAAACATTCCTTGAAGCAAAGAGGCGGATGAATCGATTTCCAGTACTCATTCCTTTTCTAGTGAAGAAACTAGACAGTCATGGAGGTTTTTCCCTTTGCATGCAGTGCACTGTACATATGCACCAAGCCAAGATTTCACAGTGCCTTTTCATTTTTAGCTTTTAGCACTGCATGTTCACTTTTCCTCTTTATCTTAGGCTGCAAGATTTGCATACTTTTCCTCAATCAGTGTACAGCAGGCCTCTGTGCCGATGAATCTGAAGCCACCTAGCTGCATGCTCGGTGTATAGTCAAAGAAAGGTTCATTTGTTTTTTTTCTTCTTCTCTGCATAGAAGTGCTTTGCATGCCTGCATGAGTGATAGATGGCAGGAGAAAATGAATTGTTTACAGAAGTGTAAAGCATCTTTACTAATTCAGGGCTGCCGACCAGCTTTCGATTCAGAATCTGTTTGTAGTGAAGCAAACAGATTTCAACTCAGCGCTGTTCACCATGCAGACAGGAGCAGACCATGCTGGGACATGGCTCTCACTGTTGCATGGTTCTTGTAGCATTTTCTTTTTGAACTCACCGCAAACCTGGTCAGAGCTGACCTCAGATTTTTATATTGAACACGGTGTTTTCACATCACACTATCTGCCACAGAACACGACCCAACCTCCATCAAACTGTGAGCATTCTTGTTAAACTTAGATGCTACCGTCGAGCGATATTTGAAGCCAAGACTAGAAGAGAATGAATCAGAAAACGTCTGCCTTTATTTGAATAAAAGTAGAAAGATATATAATATATATGTGTGTGTTTGCTTCATAGATGTTAAGAATAAAAGATAAGAATCCATCTTTGTTCAGCAGGAATACCGTAGCTACAGTAAGTGTTAACAGGATGCACTGAACATGGTGGAATTTGTGTGGATTTCATGTATAAAGTGTATTTTTTTAAAGGCAATATAGAGATAAGTAATTTTATATACACACTATACTGATGCTAAGAGTTAACATTTTGTTTTGTTTTAGTATTATGTAATGAAAGTAGTGGTTTTATTCTTGTTAGCCGTATTATTTTAAATAATTTGACACAATATGTTAGTGCCTGTTTAATATTACATCAGCCGTTTTCATTTCCAGTAGTTAAATATTGATACCTCTTACTTTAAAGCCAAAAGTTTACTCTACAGTAGCCAGTCAGATATCAATGCACATAAAAATGGACCCATATTCTGAATCCCATTAGACTTTTTATGGTTTTATTGGGTACAAAGATTAATTTTAGTGCACACAGTGTGAAAAGGTTTTTTTTTTTCCTCAGTTAAACCACTGATGGATTATAATCTCCACTGACTCACCTGTCTGTCTGTCTGTCTGCCTTTGTAATTGCTAGAACTGGCCTTTGTCACATTGTTGATGACTTTGTAACATTTTGTACTCTAATGGGAGAAAGTTGTTGAAAGTTGTACCTGCTCTAACAGTTATAATCTGGACCGACCTGAACCTTTTCCACCTGTTTTAGTTTCAGCTTTACAACTTGTTCACTGTTTTCAGCAGTTATGTTGACAACATAGCGCACCCTACCTCACAATTACATCTCTGATATTTCCTCTTCACATAGTATCCCCGGCAACAGCAGCGTTGCAATCAGGGCTTCAACTCCACATTATTTTCAGTATTGACAAATCAAACCATAATTTGATCTATCAAATATCAGAAAATAGCAAAAAGTACAGTTTCTCTTAGAACAAGTTGTTGATGTATTCAATTTTTTTTGCTCAACAATAGGCCATAAGAGGATCATTTGGGTAATTAAATGATCCCAGTGGCACATGAGAAGTGATGAGATGGAGACAAAGCAGCAGAAACCCTCTGGATACTGATGAGTGTCCTCAACACTGTGACTATTTAAAAGCCAACACAAAAGCACATCATATATTCAAACATTACTCTGTTCACATATTAATACTTCACTCTCTGTTAACATGCTCAGCTTGATTCATTTGATTTATTTTGGTGTACTAACATTTCTGTGTAGCTAATTTCTGTTTTTATACAGTCATGTCGCTTCCTCTGACATGGGATTTTAATTTTAAATTTTGCCTGATTTCATGTCCATTGATCTGTTTGCCTTATTGCTTGAGATGGACTGCCAGTGTTGATGTATATAGTTCACGTGTAAAAGTCTGAACAATGAAATAAAGCATGTGACTTCACTACACTTGTGTCATACTTAGTGTTTATTTACAGGTAATGACCACAGAAAATCAGGCCCTCGCTTTTATACTGTGATGTGTTATTACACACCATTAGCACTGTTATCTAATGTACCATCATTTTCACTTAATCGGGTAATGTTTTTGTTTAGATGTTGACACCAGAAAACGTTTCTGTTAAATATGGACATTTATATTATTTGATACAATACGTAGCACATTTCTTGATTTCAAAGGAGCCCTAAATAAAACCACTGTAAACATAGTATCTCTTTTTATAACTTAATATTGTCTTAAAGCTTCCAGTATATGACCACTAGTGACCAGTTTTGGTCCAATAAGACTTCTTCTTCTTTGATGCCCTTTTCTTTAGTGCACAGCTGGTCTCTCTTAGCTTACAGCCTGAAAAAGAAAAGACAGTGTGTTTATACCAGCATTTATCAGCTAATAAAACGATGACAGAGGAATCCAACGTACTGCGGTCTGTCACTTACAGCCAGGGAGGACTTGACTGCTTGTAACTGGAAGAAGACTCGTCCTCCTTCCTCAGGACACAGTGCCTTCAGCTCCTCTCTGGTCATCCCCAGCAGCAAGTAGCCGGTCAGCACGCCTAAACAACGCACAGTGCTGCAAGGGATACGCAAAATATACATCTGTCTTTAACAAATATGCTTTTAATATATTACTTTACCAAACTGTATGAGGTGTCCGAGGTTTGTTAAGTCAAGATTTCTCAAACCTTGGAAACCTGCTTAGTTTTTAACAGTATTTGAATCACTAGCATAGCAGTTTTGACTTAAATACGCCACAGTACTTCAACTTTACGAGTATGTTCTGAGGATTTACTCTAACATGAGGCTTTTAAATATGTGCCTGTATGTAATGCATTTGTTTGAGCCACAGAAAACACTGAGGAAAATATCTAATCAGATGTAAACACTGATCAAAGTCTGGAATAATACAAGTTTTACCAAATAAAATTAACTAACTAAAGTGTTAATTTAATACCTTACTTAAATTCTGTTTTCACTCACATTTTGCTGAAGCCCTTGTCTTCAAGCCAGGCTGTCACTTCATGAGGCTTGGACTTCTTTGTCAGGACAGGAGGCTCCAACATTTGCTTTAAGATAGAACAACAATGATGTAAATAAAATGTAATCTAACTTGTCATACAGTTCATACATGTTTAGCATTTTGTGTTGTTGTTGTTGCTCAGGTGGACAAAGTAGTGTTCGTAGTAAATGTCCAAATTAGTGCAGTTTGAAACAGGTATTTCACTCCCTCCAGTTGCATCAGTGGTTTTCAGTGACTTGTGGTGTTGTGTGTTTGCTGAGTGGGATCCACCTCCTCGGGTTGCTTGTTCGGATCCTCCAGCACATTATTGGGAACAAACCCCTCTTTCCCTCTGCTGTTCCTCACTCTCCACCACTGCTTCGACATGTCCAGAAGCTGCAGAGGGGGGAAAGCACAAACAGGCTGCGGTCCTCTAGAAACTGCTGTGGATTGTGCTCGAGTGGCATCAGTTACTGAAACATCAGGGTAACATGTTGCTGATACTCACCTCGACCATTTCTCCTTTTACGATGGTCAGCTCTCGAGCGTTTCTTGAAATGAAGTCATGCTTAACACGCATGTGACCCAGGCTCGTCTCACCTGAGCTGAAAAAAACAAATCAAAATCCAAATATTAGAATGTTTGATTTTAAATCTAACATTAAAATAAAATGAATGTGCTTGTGCATACCGTGCGTTTTGTCGGGGCGGTGGTGGTGTCCACTTGGCAGACATCTGTGCAGAAAAAGTAAATGATCTTAGCTACAGTTAGGAGCCTGTGGGCGGTAAAGACCGTGTCCACTGGGTGTTTAATGTACCTGGTTGGATGCAGGTCGCAGACTCTCCTGTCGGCTCACAGGTTCACTGGGTGCAGGTGATTCAGTCACTTCAGGAGGCTGCCAGCCATCAAAGAACTCCAGGGTGTAGGTGGGGATGTCCTCGTCATCCTCAGGCCACTGGGTACTGATGATATAGTTACATGACACTTAGTTACTCATATTCAAAGAGCGCTGAATGTAGGGCTGCTGGAAATAAACAAAATAACAAAACATCTGTTCTTTCTAATCCACTCAGTTGGTTTCAGATCAGATGCCTTGAGCTGAAGAAGCCTCCTGGAAAATAATCTACAATCATGTCCCTTTTGCCCTGATGTGACACTGTTTGGATAACTGTGACCTGGATGACTATCTGCACATCTTAATCACACACATACACACAGGGAGACTGCAAAAGACGCAGCTGAGATGTAGTTAGATTTTGGTCTTGTGTAGCGTATCACACCTGGGGATGTTCCAGGCGTCTCCCAGAGTCTGCCACAGCTGGTCCTCCTCTGTAGACGCCTCTGCACTCATGAGACGGATGCTTAAAGGTGTCAACAAAGGTGCCACGATGGTTGGTGGTAGATCCTTGGAGCAGTGGGACGTCACCTGGTGAAGAAAGAGTCACACTGTTAAGTGTAGCAGGGTGGTTGTATCCCAAGTTCATGGTCAGTTAACCCTTAAATAGACAGGCACACAGATTAAAATTAATTCATTTCTATTGTCAAATATATAAAAAGGGGAAAATGACTCAATTTCACAATTTTTGTTTCACAAATTAGGACTTTTACTCCTGTTACACTGTATCTCCTGGGATGATTCTTTATTTTAATTTTAATTTTTTGGCTCATTTAGGGTTTAACTTTTTAAATGTAATTAATTGTTTTTTAAGAAGAAAGTCTAAAATTGTCCCTAAAAAACACATTTTCTAAAATCAAACTCTTCCAAATTATCATAAATGTGAATTAATGTTGCTTGTCTCTTTGTTCATGTAAGTGGCTGATTTTGGATTTTAATACAATTATGAGGATATTTTTAAAGGTTTCTGTAAAGTCACATGACCTGAGTACTTGATCATGATTTAAAGTGTACCTGCTCCCTCCTCACTTCTCAGATTGCCAAATGAGTATATCCCCAAAACATTTGAGGTTTAATTAGGCAAATAATTTGGATTAAATGTTTAAATATATCTTCATTAACTGCTGATTGCAAAAAATGGACACCAGAACATCTATTCACTATAAATAAAAAACAATGGTTGCTGGGATAAATCATCCCCAGCAGAAAGTGCATTCTTTCAAAATAAAAGCCAAAAGTTTTCATTGTATTTTAAAATGTATAATATGTTAAAATAGGATGTAAAAATAACTTTCTTGACAGTGAAGAGAAATTCTAAAAGTGAAGTTGTAAAAAAAAAAAAAACAACATAAAAATTTAAGAGAGGGACTTACAAACGCGAGCACAGAGAACAAGGAGTGGACAAAATCAGGAGCACTGGGATTACTGATGTGTCCATTGAGCTCCCCCTGGAAGAAGAAAGACGTTACACAGTCTGCACAGTGCACAATGAGATAATGAAAACGTACAAATGTAAATGAAAACACAAACCAGAAGGTTGAAACCACATTTGATTTTATGGAGACATGTTGCAAATTCTTCTGCAGAAGGCATACCCTTCATGGCTACAAGAAATAACACACATAAGAACTGATGAATACTTTCTCTATGCAGTATAAATACCACTATGTAAATACAGCCTGTGTGTATGTCTGCCTTCAAATTACCTTTTTTCTTTTTCTTGTTTTTCTTTGCATTTTTAGCTTCTGCTGCAGCGACTTGTCCCATGAAGATTTCTATGTCACTTAAAATATGATTCAAAATATCCTGTGAAGACAGAAGAAGGACTCACCACTCTCATCTTTTCAGCCCCTAAATGTTGTTGAACATGTTTTCCAGCCACAGGACTGTGTCAAGGTCACTCACTACATTCCTGTCACGCTCTGTGTACGAGCGAGGAGGAGGAGGTAAAGCTTCCTCTTCAGTGGCAAAGGGCTGTGGTGATGGTGCCCTCTCTCTGGGAGTTGAAGCTTCTTCTTCTTCTTCCTCCAGCTCAGGGACATCTTCCTCACCTAGACATACAACCCAAACCAGATGGAGAGGAAGCTGTATCATCATTACAGTAATAATCAGAACATAACCTGTGTGTATATGTCCTGTCCATAGTTCCTTACCATAGTCAGGAACAGGCTCCTGCACCTTAGGTTCAGGTCGGGCTTTCACTCGCTCGTATCCAGCGTTGCGTCCTCCATTGCTGCTTCAAAAGTGAGAGGCACTTTCAGGAAAGAACCAGGCTTAAAGTATGTGGACACACTGACCTCACAGTGACCTCACAGTACCTGATAGTTGTCTCCTCTCTCTTGCGTGACAGTGCTCGTGAGAGATCCCTTTGAACATAGTCGGCCTGCAAACAGCACAAAACATTCACTCGTCCGAGTCTTTTCTTCACTTATCAGCCACAATAACAGCTGTTTCCACAGGTTTGTCCTCACCCTGATGTCATCGCACTGGAACATGAAGACAGTGGTGCGTTTTTTCACGGGCTGGACTGCCACTGTGAGCAGGGAGGTATAAACTCCAACGTCCAGCACTGCCTTTAGATCCATTATGTCTCTGAGGGCCATGCACTCCAGCTCCTCCTGGGAAAACACAGAGGTGTGTACATACACTGCTGTCAGAGTGATTATAAAATGTTGGGGGTTTTCAGATGATTCAGTAAATGTAACGTGCAACGTGAGGAACCAAGAAGTAGAATAATATGTCTGCTGGTGAGAATAAATTCAAAACCATGTGAGAGTTTTTTCATGTCAGCAATGAATTAATTATTGCTATTCCTTCTCTGATTTGTTGTTTTGTCATCTAAGCCTGAAATGCAAAAGCCTGCAGTAACCTCTGTAACTGACACCAGTCTATTCTCAGAGAGTTTCATTTACTGTCATAAGGAAAGAAGCGTTACCTCCTTACAGGTGGCATGGACATGACAATGTTTTGCAACAGTGACATTGTCGTTAACTTTAGTACTTTTTATATGGATTATTATTATTATGGAGTCTCTGTACTCCACTGCTGTGATGAAGTCTCATCGTCCACCAGATTTTCTCTTCCTAAGAAAAGGGTGCATGAAGCTGCCAAGATGTTTCACTAAAATCCCTCAAAGACCTCAGGATCTGATTCATAACATTTTCAAACATGCTACACTTTGAAACTATTCAGTACCCTTTAGGTCACAGTCTGGGGGGACATAGATGGAAATGGTTTAGTCCACTTCCTGTGGAGCAAACTCTGGACGTATGGGTAGTGACCGATCTCCAGTAAGAAAATATATAACTTAAGACAAATTATTACGTTATTTTCCGGACTATAAGCCACTACTTTTTTCCGACGCTTTGAACTATAAACACCGGTGTTTCTGATGTATCGGTGGCACGAAGCTCGTTAGCTTTTTACAAGCTAGCAAGCTCCGTGCCGCCGATACATTTAGCTGCGTCACATCAGACCCGGTCAGAGTGGACCACATGAAACTGTTTGAATAAATTCAATAACAGCTTATAGACAGGTGTGCTCAATAGTCCGGAAAATACGATACTTACTTATTACTTATACCTCTCAGTATAATAAAGCACACTGACAGACTGCATTTTATTCACTGCATAAATCTTGCGGCTGCCATATTGGTACAGGGCAGAAGCACCACCTGACGCATGTCTGCTTATGGCGACAGGAGGGTTATTCTAAATAAAAATGACCATAACGCTCTGAATTCCTGACCGGTTTAAATTTCAATTGTGTTGTGTTTGTTACAGATGTCAGGTGTTTACTGATGATGCAGGATAGTTGGCTTAATTTAAAATGCTGGTCTCATACAATCCGTTTCTGTCCTTAACGTCTTCACTTGTCTACCGGTCTCGTGCTGTTTACCTTGGTTTCGATGTCTGTGAGCAGCAGGTTGGCACCGCGCACCTCCATCAGCATGTTCTGACCCCACACTCGACCCATCTCATCCAGCAGCTTCAAACGCTCCACACAGTCTGTGATGTTTCTCAGCTCCTTCCCATCCAGGTCACAGGTGAACAAGTGCTGTAGCAAAAATATATCAAAACACAACAGTAAGCAGGACACATTTCACAAGTTGTTGCATTGGTGTGATGAAGATAAAATGATGATACTCCACCTCCACTCTGTACTGAAATTTGTCCATCATGTTGTTTATGGATGCTGCGTACTCCTTCCTCTGCACTGTGGAAGCATGAAGCTGGATCTGTATGTATTCATTATGAATTACACTGAACTAAAATCCATTGTAGGGTGTTAACTTACTGTAAATTGACTTTGCACTCGGCCTTGACAGACCTGACAGCTGTGATGACACCTCATCCATAGTGGAATAACCACTGTTAGAAAAAAACATCAACTCTAAGTTACATGAATCATCTGAATAAAGTGACAAATAAAACAATGTAAATCAGTTGATCAATAATACACTCAAAATTGTAAAATACATACTTGGACTGGACTGATCCTGCATAGCTGCTGGAGCTGAAGGGACTGTTACTCCTGAACATCCTGATCTAACACACCTGCAGCATCGCATATGACAAATTACACACACCATAAAAGTCAGTGAAAGGAGCTGACGTACCAACATGGATCTGAAATACAACCATAAATAATCCTTTGCTGAGAGTTTTTGTGCTTATGATTTGTTCTGTCTGGACTGGAAAAACTTCTACATGAGATAAAACGTGTCTTTGTTCAGTTCCCACTTTGATTATTAACAATTAACTAATGCATTACGCTCGGTTATCGACCAGTCACCTGTCAATACCCAACAGTGCACACCCTAACAACGACACCCCTGTGGTGCTGTATGAGTTTGTTTATCTTAAATAAAGTTGTGTAGACAGTTTTACATTACAAATGCTCACAAACACTTGTTAATCTGTGTGAATACAATAAAAACAAACAGATTTTGAACATAAATACACATCATACAACATATTACTCCTGAAATCTAACAAGTTTTCTACCTGATTTCAGTGTTTTTAAGTCACGTTGACCACATGTGAAGTTGATTTTGATGTGATTGTGTTAAATGAAACTGTCAGCGAGCCTTTACTTCACATCATTTAAGCAACAAAACAAAGACATATCCACTATACTGTTGCTATTTATTGTCACAAGCTCTTACCTTTAATCTTTACAAGTTCAGTGTTGATGTTACTTCCCTGTGTATTGTTCACGCTGTTGAACAAATTCAGCTCATATTTTAATCCTGTGCCTCAGTCAACGACATTATCCACCCAAGACTTCCTCATAAAAGAGAAGTACAAAGTCCACTCCCAGCAGTAAACTGATCTGTGGCACAGAGATCCCACTCAGATGAGGTGTGTGAGATCTTAAGACCGGCATCTGGTTTGAGCAAAGGTCCACGAGATACAGAGGAAGTCACCTCACCCTGGAAAAAAAGTCCAAGTTTCCTGGACTTGTGTGAGACCTGGTGTACCCTATCAGCATTATGTCATTGTTTTATTTATGAATACTGAGCCATAAAGTCCTCACTCTGCTTTTGTCTTCCATGTTCCTCATCTGTTCAACATCCATGGACTAAAAGCTCCCATGTGTTTTTTGCTGCTCTGTCTACTTTATATATGAGGACAAGACATAAGGAGCTGTTAGAGAGGATAAACAGAAAATCTAATCTGTGTTGTAGCACTTCACATATCAGTCCACATTTCCTCTCACTGGCCTTTAACTCCTCTTTAAGGATCTTGTAAAGTGTCCACTTGCTTTCATGTCCACTTAGTTTCACAAAACCAAACATTAACCAGAGAGAATTCCTCAGTGATGTAATAAACAAACGGTACAACATGGCCATATTTAGCTCACAGGATCACACAGGTGAGTCATAACTGGTGGAGAGCAGAGTTCACATCATCTGATCTGAGAAATTATTTTAATGCTGATCATCCATCCAGAAAATCACAGCGGCCCTGCTTATTAGGCAGCAGTGGAAAGTAACTGTAAGTACCTTCATATTTTTAGCTGTGACTTTAAATAATTAGATTAAATGTGATCTGAAATGCAGATACTTGTACTGCATTTCAAAGAGAAATATTTTCAAATCTCTGTATTTGACAGCTGTTAGGAACTTTGTTAAAATTAAACAGAAAACATTTGCTCCATTGTGAACAACCACATTAACACTTTTCTTACATGAATGCCTGATGAGTACTTTTACTTTTTTCATGTTTTTTTTGTTCCTTCCTCCACCAGAATAAAAATATTCATCTTATTAAACAATGAAAGTATGTATCTAAAGTATAAATATATTCTCCTCCAGAAATAAGCTGCTTGTATGTTGTAAAAGACAAACATTTGTCTATTCAGTAAACTCTGCAGTCACTGTGCTGCTGTAAGACATGTACTGTAAGAATGATCAAACTCAAACTGACTCAACAACCTCGCTCTGAAAGTTCATTACCCCACACTGTACTGATCCCAGGACTGCCGCTGTCCAACTAAACCGCTCGAGGTCGGCAGTGTCACATGAGCAAATTCAAAAGGCATCACCAGCCTGTTTAAACACAGAGGTACACTTGACACCTGAAGCTCCTATAATGTATATTTTGCCACTTTTACCATAAACAAATTTACTTTTTTTAAATCGTCATTAAATATTCCACACAAAAGTCATTTTACAAACATTTTATTGATAAAATAAACATGCAATCACAGGGTAAATACATTCAACAAGCCATACAACACAATTCAGCACCCAAAGTGCAGTGGCATCGATTTCCACAGAGACCCATGTAGCTGGATGTTGTGCAGATAAATGGCAGCCTGGATACATCCAATGGCTTCAAATGAAAGGAATGTATGAAAAAAACTTACACTGTAAATGGAAAAATAATTGTGATGACCACCTGCAGTCCAAATGACGATTAAACTCATAAAGCCTCTGTGAAAAGATCATTTCTTTAAAAAAAGTTGACACATCCAGTTACATGTTTGGACAATAGGATCTTAACAAAATGGACTGTGCAGACAAGTATGTATATCCTTCCATACTTTAATTCACATTTGCCTATATTCTTCCAAAATATACAAATCCCATGGTAGTTGTGTGGCTTAAAAACGTTTAATGCGAAAAGATAAAAAAGCATTCTGGCCTGTTTCATGAAACTCGAGGAAAGTTTGGTAATCACTGACCTGTTTTGGTTAAATAATGCACAAGGCAGGATCTGTAACTCATTAACTATGTTAAATGTTCCCTGGCAGTAAGCAGGACTTTGGCCCGCGCAGCCGCCACATCTGTCTACAGCTCCTGCACACAGCTGCAGAGCGATGCAGGCTTCAACCTTTATATATAGAAAAGCACTGTCACAGCTCATTTATACTAGAAAAGCATATGAATCCTATATATTATATTGTGCACACTTCTAAATATGATTACATACAAGTACTTCTTTGCTAACAGTGGGTAACTGTAAGTGGCACTGTGAGACACACAGATATGTCTTAGTTCACAGCGTGGGCAGCTTCACTGAGCCTGCAGAGCCTGGGCGATGTTGAGGCCCGAGCCGGGAGGCAGCGCCCAG
>OOFC01048981.1:113660-139148 GCA_900323345.1 Pseudochromis fuscus
TTTTTCTTGAGGAAACAAGATAAATCTTTTATCATGGGTTAAATTACATAAATTATCCTTCATTTTATCAAGACAATTAAATAGATTACCTTATAAACAAAGTTTGTTTTCTCGAGGTAATGAGAAAAATAACTCAAGTTCTTGAGAAAAAACACTCAAATTAACTCGTTATCAAGACAAAACGGAGGAAATATAATGGATTTAATCTTGTTCATTTAGGGCTTCCGTACAATATTGTGAAATTCGCTCATAACAACGTCAATACTAAAACGCTTTTATTGTGAAGGTAATAAACGGAGGTGGTGGTTGTGCTGTGGAGGACTTCACACTCCTGTCTCCCTGCCTAAAATCGATAAGTGATTGGCTTTTCTTGATGGTGATAATTTTGCGGGTGTAGTGTCGTGCTCACTAAAGGTAAGCACACGACCACGTCAGCTGGGTTATACCCCACGAAGTGTCGCGGCTGCAGCTGACGGCGACTCCGTGAACGTTAGTCGTTGTTACAGTGATGCCTTTGTCTAGGTGATGTTGGAGGCTAACCGTGAAGTGTGGCTAACGTTAGCTGTCCAGAGGTGTGCGTGTGTGTACCTGTCCACGCTGAGTGACACTCGGGTGGGTGGGCAGCTGTGTGCTGGCTGCGTGACATTATTGAGAACCTGTTTTTGTGTGGTCAGTCAGAGCTGCACACGGAGCAGCATCACTGGCCGGTCGTTCATAGAAATGTCATTTGAGGAGAAGCAGGGGGGCTCGTGCAGTTGTCATATCTATTTACTAACTGTAAATCAGGTGCATGTTAAACATCTAGAGGTAGGTGGCCACAAGATCTGTTTAAAGATGGCCTCATTTCACCCTGTTCTGTTGCCACATGACAACAAATTCTTCACAAAATTTAAAGTGTGTGCAATGGTCTATGTATGCAAACAGGACTCCAAGTTCATTTAAGGCCATGTGATATTTACTCCTCAGTGTGGGTGTGTCCCCAACCAGTTGCTGATGTTGGTGCTTCAAGGTGGCCAGCACTGGGATTTTTACTGATAAATATATAAATAATGTGTATTTTCTAAATAAATCAGGCTTTCTACAGATTTTTGATTACCTTTGATGATGTGTGTAATTTAACACTAAACCCCAAAAAGATGTAATGTGTACATAACAATGACATTCCCCAGCTTTGAATTAAGATCTAATCCATGCAGTCCAGTATTACAGGAATGTGACTAGACAGCAGTTTTTCCTACAAAGCTGATGTGAGCATCTTGAACAAATATTTAAGATTGAAGATTCTTGTACCCACACAAAGCTTCATTCTTCTTTTGATAACAGAAAGAAAACATTATGTAATCTGGTGTACTGTCTGGATTATGGCGATCTCGTCTGTGGTCATACTCGATGCTGTTGGCGCCATTTGATTAAATACACAGGAGACCTATTACCCTCACCTGTGTGATTTTGTATGAGAATTAACTTGCTTATATTTCTTATGATGTTTACAACTGTTTTGATTAGTGTGGTCATGTGTATATGATGGTTGTTTTCACTGTTGTAATTTTCTGACCTTACTGTATGTGTACAGTATCTGTAAATTGTTTTCAAAGGAAAACTTGATCTCAGTAGGATCCCCTCAAATAAATACAGCTTAACTAACTACTAGATGAATATGTTTTCTACTGTGATGAACAAAGTAACATCGGTGGTTCTTGAGCACTAACATATTGTTTAAATATAAAAGTCAATGTTAAATATGGCTGTGTTTTCCCCGTATTGTGCATGTAACAACTGCTCTACTGTAATATCTAAATGGTTCTTAAAAAAAGAGACGATCATGTTGAATCCCAGTTATTAGTTTTCTCACCTCTTCACACCAACAACCTGCCATGATCAGCTGGTATTTATGTGTTTCAGCAGGTGTTGTCTGAAAAATCTGCCTGAGCAATTGCATTTCATTACACTTCATATATTCTACATTAAATGGCATGAATGGCGACCTGATGTGCAGGTGTTAGTAACTGCTGATGAGCCCAGTGTCCTTTGAGAAGATGTAACTGAGTGTAGCTCAGTACAACTGCCTCTTCACCATTCTGCTATTGTATGGAGTGTTTTCCATATAATGTTACTTAATCTGAGTTTGTCTTCTCAGGGGTTCGTCATGGCCTTGAAAAGGAGACGGGCGACCTCCCCCTCAAGCAGTGTGAGTGGAGGAGATTTTGACGATAGCCAGACTTCATCGTTAGTGTCTTCAATTGGGAGAAAGAGGAGAAGGACCTCAAACATTCCAACTGTGGATCCTGTAATTTTACAAATTTCAGTCAATGGTTTTATTTTTTCTTTTATTTTTTAAATAAGTTGTGAGACTTATAGTTCCACACAGATTAAGTGGTTGTCATCAGTGAGAATGTGGATATTTTTCAGTGTTTAATCCTTTCCGTGCAGATTGCTGTATGTCATGAACTGTACAACACAATCAGAGATTACAAGGATGACCAGGGCAGGATGTTGTGTGAGCTGTTCATCAGAGCGCCCAAACGAAGGTGAGGAAAGTCACGAGGAGTTATTAGATATATGCATGTAACTGCAATCTAAAATTCAATCAATCGAGTAATTTAACACAAACAATCGACATATTAGAAAATACGTAAGTCACATTTTCCTACAGGAATCAACCAGACTATTACCACGTGGTGTCACAGCCCATCGACATGATGAAAATCCAGCAGAAATTAAAGATGGAGGAGTATGATGATGTTGAACAACTAACCAGTGACTTTCAACTTTTATTCAACAATGCTAAAACCTATTATAAGGTAACAAGTATCATAGAAACAATAAAAGAAAGCAAAAAAAGTGTGTATACAAACTTATGCAAAGAATCTAATGTCGGGGCTGCAACCCTAAAAACATTTTTTTTTCTTGCTTGCATGTAGTCAGAGAGTCCTGAATACAGGGCAGCATGTAAACTGTGGGACCTGTACCTGCGAACCAAGAATGAGTTTGTTCAGCGAGGGGAATATGATGAAGATGATGAAGATGGATATGATGCGCAAGACAACCCTGGAGGGTCCACTGAAGATGAGGTGACTTTTATACTTCTATTCTGACTCTTTATTCAGTGCAGACTGTAGATAATATCTTTCTTTAAGCTGGAAACAGTGATACTACTGCAAGATGTTACAGGGTTCATCCTGGAAAACCTGAAATTAAAATAGACCCATTTTTGATGGAAATGGAATACTCTTTGGAAATTGAGATAAATAAGAGAAATGTCCTCAAAACCACTGAGTTGTCCTTATATTAGTTAATGTTCAGAGACCAGATGAGGTAAAATGGCAGGGTGACCATTTCTAATCTAACATTTTCATATTTGTCTCAACAAAAACATATCAATAAAGTTGGCTCGCTGGGTAATGTTGGGAGACATGCAACAGAAGAGGTTATTCTTCTTGTAAAAGGTAGTTATTTATGACTCAGGCTGAATGTTTGGACTCGTCCTGCTGCTGAATGAATTTCAAAGTGGTCAGATGTCGCCGTCTATGGTGCCTTACAACATGCAGTGATACACAGCAATACACAGATGGAAATTAGCAATAACTACATCTGGTTCAAAGCATCTTTTCTTTTGTAAGATTAATGTATTTGTACATGGTCCCTGACAAACCAATAAACTAAACTGAACTCGGAACTTCCACATATGGGAATATGTAATCAAGATTCCTATTGGTTGGTCTTATGTCACAGAAGATGCCCTGTTTTCTTGACAAGAGTAGGAACTGTGAGGCTTGCATGGTTATATGTCAGTGTTGTTCTTAACACCATCATGATCTTTAAATCATAGAAATGTCATAAAATACAGATTTCTCAGGGTTGGTGTAGATTTTAAGATTTTGCATGAATGTTTGTAGTAAAAGATAAATCATACTTTTTTTTTATTATTGAAATTGTGATCAAAGCTTATTACTATCCAGACTTTATACCATAATAATACTCTAATAGTGTTGTAACTGCCATGTGCTGTCTATGAATATTTTATATATGACTTTAAATGAGTGCATTCATTATTTATTATGTTTAATATACTTTGTTGATTTTAAGGCTCAAGTGCCTCTTCATTTCATGATATTGTCGTTGCAGTTCTATCAAGGAAACTATTAAAAATGGCATCATACAAAACAACAATAAACCTCAATTTTCTCACATCTCTGACAGATTTAGTTTTTTAGTTTTAAGGAAAACTATTGTAATTCTCAGTAGTTATAACTGTAAACCTGTTTATACTGTGTGAGTGTATACAAAGTTTACAGTTTATTTCACTAAAGACAACACCGTATTTCATGGCCTTGTCGGAGTGACTACTTGTAAATTTCAGAGTGCACCTACCTGTTTGAAAGAGGCCCTGGAGCAGCTCCTGGATGCTGTGGTGTCGTACACTGAGCCCACTGGTCGCCTCGTCAGTGAGCTGTTCCAGAAGCTTCCGTCCAAAATGGTATCAGCTCCTTCATTGTCTCTTCAGAAATGATCTGTAACATGAGAAACTTTGCTTTGATTTATAGTTTGCCTTTTCTTTTAGCAATACCCAGATTATTACGCCATCATCAAGGAACCAATCGATCTGAAAATCATTGCTCAAAAGATTCAGGTACCCTGTTACGATTTTACAATTAAATATTGCTTCTAGAGTGTATGATATTTTGTTGATGAAATATCCAATAAATAAATAAATGAATGTGCTTTTAGTTGAGCCACTACAGGAGTGTCAACGCCATGGCTAAAGACATAGACCTGCTGGTCAAGAATGCCAAAACATACAATGAGCCTGGTTCACAGGTGTTCAAGGTCAGTGTGAAACTCAGATTATGCCACATGGTTCATGCCATCACCAGTGTTTGATATACGTACCTTGTGTATTTCAGGATGCAAACACCATTAAAAAGATTTTTGCACAGAAAAAATCTGAGCTAGAACATGGAGAGCCAATCAAGTCCAGCATTCGTATCAGGTACTTTGGGATTAACACTTAACACTTTGGATAATGTAGAGAGCAGTTATATTAACCTTTGACTTTAACTCCACTTTTTCTGTCTGTGTAAGGAATAGACGGTCCGCCCAGGGGGACCGTCTGTCAGCCATCACCATGGCTCTTCAGTATGAAAGTGATGAGGAAGGCATACTGTCCGGTACATCTTCACCTCACCTCAGTTTGATGATGTGTATTCAGTGTATTGCAATAGTTGCAATTAAAGGGTGTATCATTATCTTTCTGTCTCTTCCTGTATTTCTCAGGTTCTGTCCACTACGATGAGGGCGAGTCTGAGGCAGAGAGTATGACCTCGAACATGGATATGAGTAATCCCATTTTCCAGCTGTATGAAGCTGTGAGAGGTGCCAGGAACAGTCAGGGGCAGCTGATTTCTGAGCCTTTCCTACAGCTGCCCTCCAGGAAGGATTACCCCGACTACTACAATCAGATCAATCAGCCCATCTGCCTCCATCAGATCAAGTATGACAGAACTACTACTGATGTGACTCTTCATTTGTGCCATGTAGGGGGTCAGGCCAATTTGATGTTTAACACTGGTTATGTTTTTTTCACACTGAATGATCAACGTCATCTTTAATATTTGTTCACATTTGTTTGCTTGGTTTTGTGTTTTACATCACAGCCATTGTTTAATATGTCTAGTTCTGTTTTTTCTTATTACCAACTAGTTTGAAAGTCACAGCAGATGCAACAAAAATTTGTATACATTTAGTAGCTTGTTTAGTAGATCAGCCTTTTTATAAAACCTTTCCAAGTAAAAATCTGACCTAACCAACAAAATGGAAACACATACTACCACAGCTTCATTTTTTTATTTGTTGATGTTTTCATTAGTGATTGGTTTCATTTTGTTTCACCAACATTTTGTCTTTTTATTTTTTTACGGGAAATGCGGCATCACACACACTCACTGTACAGTACAGTATTTCTGTGCCCTCCTTCCCAAATGTGAGAGCCCGTAATTCCCCGCAGGAGCAAGATGAAGAACAATGAGTATGAGAGTGTTGAGCATATTGACTCGGATCTGACGCTGATGTTTGAGAATGCCAAACGCTATAATGTTCCTCACTCCTCCATCTACAAGCGTGCTCTCAAGCTTCAACACATTCAGCAGGTTAGTCTCGGTCTCTCCTTGTTGTAGTTATGCATCTGTGCAAGATTTGTTTGGAAATTTGTTGACAACCTCTAGGAAGATCTGAAGTTTAAAATTTCTGTCTGCTCTATTTTTTTCAACTATTATAAAGATTAAACCTATATATCACCTGCTATTTGCCTAGATGAAGAGAAAGGAGCTTTTACAGAGAGATGATGATGATGGAGACAGCATGCTCTCCTCTGCCACATCTGACACCAGTAGCACAAAAAGAAAAAGGTGCACTTTGTCACATATTTGTTACACTCTCTGAACTTATTTTTTTATCTTTTGTTGGAAGTTACAATCAATGTGACGGTTCCTTTGTTGGTTTACTTCTGGTTATAGTCACAAGAAGAACACAAAGAAAAACCGAATGAAAACTCTCCTGGCTGCTGTCATGGAGGCACGAGAAGCTGGCACTGGGCGGAGACTGTGTGACCTCTTCATGGTGAAGCCCTCGAAGAAAGACTACCCTGATTACTACAAGGTCATCCTGGAACCAATGGACCTCAGGACCATTGAGCACAACATCCGCTCCGACAAGTACATGACCGAAGACTCGATGGTGGAAGATGTGAAGCTGATGTTCCGCAATGCGCGACACTACAATGAGGAAGGCTCCCAGGTGGGATTTTGTTTGGTGGTTGCGTCTCTCTGTTACTGGTGTGTTTTAAGGATTCCAATCCCTTGATGTTTCCAAGAATAAAAGCATTTCCTGTTTGACAGATGGACTTATTTATAAGAGTTTTACAAACATAGAAATGTAATTGTTGAAAAAGGTTTTAATAGCTAAATCCTAATAGAAAAGTTTCCTCTTCATGAGCTTCTTTGTTGTTTCTGTAGGTCTACAACGATGCCGACATCCTAGAGAAGATCATGAAAGACAGGCGCAGGGACCTTGGGCCAACCACTGATGATGATGACATGATGTCCCCCAAGTTGAAGATAAGTATGTCATTTTGCCTCTGCTCATCGTAATCAAGTGTGTGACTTATCTGCCAAGAATCAGAAAGACTGCTGATCATTAACACACACACATGCTTTGTTTTAATACAGGAAAGAACAGCATTACTCTGAAGAAGTCCAAGTATTTAACTCCCTTACAACAGAAACTGAACGAGCTTTACGAAGCTGTCAAGAACTACACAGATAAGCGGGGCCGTCGCCTCAGCACCATCTTCCTGCGGCTGCCGTCTCGTGCCGAGCTGCCTGATTACTACATTGCCATCAAGAAACCTGTGGACATGGAGAAGATCAAGAGCCACATGTTGGCTAATAAGTACCAGGATGTGGATGCGTTGGTGGAGGACTTGGTGCTCATGTTCAACAATGCCTGCACTTACAATGAGCCCGAGTCTCTGATTTACCGCGACGCTCTGTTGCTGCACAGAGTGCTGTTAGAGACGAGGCGCGACCTCGAGGGAGGAGAGGACGCCCATGTGCCAGACGTACCCCGCCTCATCCAGGACCTTATCCGCAGCCTCTTTGTTTCTGTGCTTGGTCACCAAGATGATGAGGGACGATGCTACAGCGATTCCCTTGCTGAGATCCCTGCCGCTGATCCTGCAAGCCCTGAGAAGCCCCCGCTAAATTTTGAGATTATCAGAAATAATGTGGATCAAGGGCGTTACAAGAGGTTGGATGTATTTCAAGACCATATGTTTGAAGTGCTGGAAAAGGCCAGACGATTGAATAGGTGAGATATTGTTGATATCATGTACGAAACCAAACCACTGATAACTGTGTTAAAAGAAAGTTTGTGTTACACCGTCTGTTCATTACAGGACAGACTCCGAGATCTTTGAAGATGCTGTCGAGCTTCAGCAGTTCTTTATTCGGATCAGAGATGAGCTGTGTAAGAATGGAGAGATCTTGATGTCCCCTGCCCTCAGCTACACCTCTAAACATCTACACAGTGATGTGGAAAAGGAGAAGAAAGAGAAGCTTCCTAAAGAGTTTGAGGAGGACAAAATCAAGAGAGAAGAGGAGAAAAGGGGTACTCAGAATTACTTGTTCTGGCAGACAGTAGAAAGAAAGTACTCCGTCAGCATGTCCTTGTTTTACTGAATATGTTGTGAATTCCCAGAAGCTGAGAAGCGGGAGGATCCTGTTGGAGGATCGTGGCAGTCGAACCTTCAGCGCACATACAGCCAGGACTGCAGCTTCAAGGACAGTATGTACCATGTGGGAGACTATGTATATGTAGAGCCTGCAGAGCCTAACCTCCAGCCCCACATAATCTACATTGAACGCCTATGGCAAGATGACACCGGTCAGTCCCCAATATGCTTGTTCTACACTGATTGTGCTTTAATCCAGTTCAGTTAGGCAATTTTTTTTTTGTGTCCACTAATTCAGTCTCTTTTTTTCACCCTGAACACACACAGGGGAGAAGTGGTTATATGGCTGCTGGTTCTACAGACCAAATGAAACCTTTCATCTGGCCACAAGAAAATTCTTGGAGAAAGAAGTTTTTAAGAGCGACTATTACAACAAAGCTCCCGTCAGCAAGATTCTGGGCAAGTGTGTGGTCATGTTTGTCAAGGTAAATAATTACTTTTTTATCTATTCAAATTTCATAGGCATTGTTGCTGAGCTTTCACTTCTTTACTGCGTATTGAGTGTTGACTAAATATTTTTGCTGGGTCTGATCTAAGGAATACTTCAAGCTTCACCCAGAAGGATTTAGAGCAGACGATGTCTATGTCTGTGAGTCGCGCTACTCCGCCAAGTCCAAGTCCTTCAAGAAGATCAAAATGTGGACCATGCCCTTGAGCTCAGTCCGATTTGTTCCCAGAGAGGTACCTCTGCCTGTAGTCCGCGTAGCATCCATGTTTGCCCCCAAACAAGACGAGAAACCACCAGAGGTTACAGATGAAAGCAAAATGACAGATGGCATTGTGGACAAGGTAAATATCCAGTTAGGTTTTTTCTATTAAAACGGACAGTGTACGCATATGTAGTAACATCAGTGAACCATCTGTCTGCAGGAGAGGGAGGACGTCACATTGGATATGCCCAACGGGGAGCCAGGGTGTCAGTACTACGAGCAGCTCTGTTACAACAACATGTGGCTCAAAGTGGGAGACTGTGTTTACATTGGTTCTCATGGACTAGTGCGCCACCGAGTGGGCAGGTAGAGTAAATGCTCATATATTACTCTGTGTGTGTGTTACCATTAATACACAAGCTCTGTATTGGTGCTCAGTTAGAAAATATGGATTATAGGGAACTAGCAGCAACGCCACAAAGGTGGATGTTGTAGCACTGTGTGTATAATATTCACTGTTTTCAATGCTGTTTATTCACTGTTCATAATGCAGCTTCTTTTGTTTTTATGATGAACAGAATTGAAAAAATGTGGATGCGGGATGGGGCAGGCTACTTCTTTGGCCCCATCTTTATCCATCCTGAAGAAACGGAGCATGAACCCACTAAGATGTTCTACAAGAAGGAAGTGTTCCTTAGCAACCTGGAGGAGGCTTGTCCCATGACCTGCATCATAGGTTCCCTTCTCCTTACACTCTGGATTAAACTGAATTCCAGCCCATTGTTATACCATCATACCAGCATACTACTTGGTATATTGTCTCATGGTTATAATTCAATAATTATCCGAATGTATTAACTAAATAAGTTGTCATTTCACAGGAAAGTGTGTGGTGTCGTCTTTCAAAGACTATCTGTCATGTCGGCCCACTGAAGTGCCTGAAGAGAATGTTTTACTCTGTGAGAGTCGCTACATTGAGAGTGAGAAACAGATGAAGAAGTTCAAGGGTCTAAAGAGATTTTCACTCTCTGGAAAGGTGGTGGAGGATGAAATCTACTATTTCAGGTAAACAACGTATGTATATCACAAACAGAAATCTCACTATACTACTATAAAGTAAACATGAATGATCCTAAAGTAATGGCCTGAATTGTTTTACACAGTGATACCGTTCACTTAACTTATTGTCATCTTGGCTCTATACCTGTTGGCAAAGATAGATAATTGACCTGCACATAGTCATTTTCTGATTGTCCTACACAGGAAGCTCATAGTGCCCCAGAAGGAGCCATCCCCTCTGCTAGACAAGAAAATTGAGGAGCTGGAGGCTAAGTTTGCTGACATGACAGATGAAGAGCTAGAGGATCTTGGGGAAGATGATGGCGAGTTAGGTGATCAGTCTCTTCCTCAGATGCAGTCTTCCATGTCTAGTGACATGGATATCATGCCTTACACTCCTCCACAGGTCAGGGTGAAAGTATTTAATCATTAAATAATGAATTAATTGTGTATAATTGTGTAGATTTTTTGTAAATGGTTTTCCTGTGTTGGGTTACAGTCCACGCCAAAATCCATCAAGGGCCTTTCCAAGAAGGAAGGCTCAAAGCGTAAGATCAATATGAGTGGTTACATCCTGTTCAGCAGTGAGATGCGAGCAGTCATCAAAGCCCAGCACCCAGACTTTTCCTTTGGAGAGTTGAGCCGCCTCGTTGGCACCGAGTGGAGAAACCTGGAGAGTTCCAGGAAAGCAGAGTATGAGGGTGAGAACTTCCTTATCTTTGTTTAACTTAACAAAGAAATAGTTTGATTTTGGTATTGATCCTGTTTGTGTTTTAAGAACCTTAAAGTACTTTTTTGTTGTTATTGTGTTGCAGAGCGAGCTGCTAAAGTGGCCGAGCAACAGGAGCGTGACAGATCCCAGCATCAGACGTCCCCTAGAGCAGGTACCCCAGTAGGGGCTCTGATGGGGGTGGTGCCTCCCCCAACCCCCATGGGGATGCTAAATCCCAGCATGACGCCTGTGTCAGGTAACCCCTCATAGATCCAGATGGATCCCCCAGTGTACTGGAATAAGAAGCTGAACTGCTAGGAAAATTCACATTTTTAGGTCTTTTCATTGTCAGCATGTTTGCAATGTTGCAGTCTTGTGATTTCATTTTATGTTGCCTTTAACATTATTTCACTTAATTCATAATCCCGAACCTTGAGTGGTATACAGCACCCTCCAGCCCTCACATCGTGATAGAATTTACACAATCAACTTCACAATTGTGATTATGGCTTGATCTGTGTGTGAATGCAGTTCCTGAAGTGGAAAGGTTGCTGTACACCATTTGAGGATTGAACCTAAAAAATGTATTAATGCTTGATGCTAGTGCATGTGCATCTAAACTCTTTTAATTGAGCATTTTTCATTTGTGTGGCCTTGATTTCCATTCATCTTCACTATAACAATCTGGTGACTAAATGATAGCATAAACTGTATAGCATCATATTAATGCATGCCTGGTGGTGAATGCATGTTTGACTGATGCATGTTTTGTGTCACTACTGTTCCTTCCTAAGAAGGTATGATGGGTGCATATAGGTCAGCTATGATGCCCCTGCAGGGCCATGTTGAAGGCATGGTTAGTATGACTGGCATACCACCACATCACATGGGGGTGCCTGTCTTTCCCCAACATCTCCTTCCTGTTATGCCTGGGTTCCCTGGAATGCCATATTTTGGTAAGAGTGCTGTCATAGCCACCCCACCTGCCACGCAGTTGCTTCCTGACTACCAATCTGACTTGCTGGAGGGGCTACCTGTACCAATAGGCCGAGGTTCTGAGGTTGACGATTACTCAGTTGAGAGCACATAGTCTCAACTGGGACTTAGGCATTTGTTCGGCTCATTACCAGTAGGTATAATATGTTGCTAACAACAAATTTGCTGCTCACACTAAATAAAAAAATGTAATCTTTTGACCATGACCATGATTATATAAGAAAATGAACCGACAAATGACCATTTATCTTTCAATGATTGGCAATCCTCAGAGTTTAAACCTTGTTAAAATGGCACTGGTTAATTTCTAGTATTAAATTCAATGTTAAAGTAATATTTTAAATACAAACCAATAGCATGTAGCTTTCTCCACTTTTTGACAGTGTGTTGCTGTTGAATGTCCTCACAGGTGTCAATGGCATGGGAGGTGGACCTGGAGCAGGAAACATTCATGGGTCCCAGGTAATCTGCTTGGCTCTGTATAAAGGAAACTAAATGCATATTACGTATTTGTAAGATCAGAGTTTAGATACATGTTGCAGTGTTGATGCTAATACTGTATGTGTATTTGGAGAAAAATTTCAAAATCCTGGAAAACATCAGGAAATTGAGTGGAGTTCACATCAAGTACTTCAGTGTTTGTTTCATTTTTAGTTATAACAAACTTTAAATTGTTAGCTACAATGCCCTACCCTGTGCTTGGCCTAATGAGCCAGCAGTGTACGTCTGAATCAGAGAAATAACAGAGTTCATGTCATATTTTCATCAGATGGGTTTAATGGGCTCGGGGCAGCAGGCTCCACCTCCGTACCCAGGACAAGGCCAGATTGGACAACCTGCACTCCAACAGCCCTCCACCCCGGTGTTTGTGTCCCCACCAGCCAAATCTCAGCGGCTGCTTCACTCTGAGGCGTACCTCAGATACATTGAGGGCCTGACCTCAGAATCTTCCACCATTAGCAAGTGGGACCAAGCTCTCTCAGGTTTATGCTTTGTTGGCCTGTGAATAAATCTATGCACACCCTTGATTGTTAGATAAATGGATGGTATAGATAAGTAGATGTCATTTATTGATCCTAGGTTGGGCATTTTCATTTATTTTCTGTCTTTATTTTTTTTGTCTTTTTTCTAGACAACACAGGCTAATACACCATCCCATATTCTACACAGATTTCCAGATCTTGCCTTTTCAGCTTTTATATGTGGCAACTGATAACGCCTCCATTTGATCACAGTTCAGATTTAGTTCCATTTTTATTTGTGGTTGACTACACCTTTTTCACCAATGAAATTTACTTAATTTTTTTCTTTTCGTGCTTTCAGTTCAAAAACAAGATGTGCGGCTCACAAAAGAGCAAGAGAGTAGACTACCATCCCATTGGCTGAAGAGTAAAGGGGCCCACAAGACGATGGCAGATGCACTTTGGCGACTCCGCGACCTCATGCTGCGGGACACTCTGAACATCCGTCAAATGCACAACCTGTAACATGCTCATATTGTGAGCCTCTGTTCCCAAACCTGTGAGACAGGAAGAGGTTCAAGCTCAATAAAAATGTTCACTTTGTGTTGTCTTAAAAAAAAAGAAGAAATATTTGTATTCATTCAAGCTGCTTTCTGTGTTGAAGCTGTTTTGTTTACATTTCAGATATACTGTTCTAAGTGCATTATTGTTAATGACTGTCTTTTTGTGATGAAGGCCTCCATGCTTTCACAAATTAAATGTGAAGAGTTCAGCTTGGCTGTGTTCATTTACTAAATTAGATCTCGTGTTTTTTACGTGAAGAGCATCACTTGAAAGGTAATAACACAGCTGCCAAAATCATCTGTCTGAGGGATTCAATTTAAGCATGTTCTAAAGTAAAAATAAAAATACACTTTTATCTGCTTTTACGTGGCATTCATATAGAGAAAATGATTGATATTCTTAGTAGGGATTTTTGAAAATTATTTGTCAAATTATCTTGTTGCACGAGGCCAAGCAAGGGGCGTGTCTTACGACGTTCGGATGACATCTGCGCTTGCGCAGTGCTGTGACCGCGCAGTTCCTTTTACTCCAGACGTTTGAAAGCTGGCACAGTGAGCACGGCTTTACGGTCTGTAGTGGCTCTCCATCCCATCCTAACTAAAACCTGCCGTAACGGTAAGACGTTGTTTTACTTCAGCAGTAACACGTCTAGTAACACGAGAATCAGCGTCTTGACTTGGTTATAGATCAGTAATTTGGAAGTACATGCGCAGTGTTCGCAAATTAGCTAAGTTTGTGGTTAGCAGCAAACACATTAGCAAGCTAGCGCTAACATTAGCTGGCTGACTTGGAGGGGACCGGCTGCTGGATCCGTCTATTCACTGGAATACTGTGATATTGCTTTCCATAGCGCTTTAGACAGTAACACACGTTTCACCGTTAGCGCGAGCCAGTGAAGCAAAAGACACACTTCGTTGCATATATCTTTAACTTTACATATGACCAGTTCATGTGATATCCTGGCCGCCATGTGCTTAAATTTAAACTTTGAGAAGACTAGACAACCTTTAGCCTGCTAGCTCAGACGTTACAGTGCTCTAACCGATCTGGAATCAGCTGTGTCAACTGAGCTAAAGCCAGATTGAGCCAATGTAGCCAATCTAGCCTGGTTAGCTGCTAGCAAGCTAGATTGAAGGCGAGAACCAGAGGGACTGTAAACTTAGTATCAAGAGTGGAATAAAGTAGTTGGATGGAGTTATTGAGTTGTTTTCACACATATTTAACATTATGTTAAAGGAACGTTGTATTGACGGACTGTTAAACATTGTGTACAGGTTATTTAGCAATTTGGTAAAGTGGTGGAGAATTGTGACCAAATCACACAGTTTTTTTTCTTCATTCATTTGCGTTTTGTGGTTTCCCCTGTAGCTGCGAGCATGGAGCTTAATGATGCTAACCTACAAACCCTGACCGAGTTCCTCAGGAAAACGCTGGACCCAGACCCAGCAGTCAGGCGCCCAGGTAATACAGCCCAATGACACAGCATTAAGTTAAATATAATAAAGTAGGTTTTCAAGAGTATTGTTCTTATTGACCTATTTATGCTATATGCATGTATTGACTTGATTGTGTAATCTGTAATTTCTACACCTGTCTTTTTACTTCTTTCTCTCAGCTGAAAAGTTTCTTGAATCTGTGGAGGGAAACCAGAACTACCCCTTGCTACTCCTCACTTTGCTGGAAAAGTCCCAAGACAACGTTATTCGTGTCTGTGCTGCAGTTACATTCAAGAACTACATAAAGAGAAACTGGCGAATTGTAAGTTTTACTAATCAAGTTGAGTAGGAAATCCAAGTTGAGAAGTTATTAGCTCTGCACATGCTTAATATTTTCTGCAAATATCAAGTGCATCCTGACTGTGCTGAGGTCCAGTTGAAATATACTCCAGTTAACCTCAATACACTGGATCGTGTTGATTATCTTTGACAATCTAAAGTGAAAATAATAAGTGCTTATGCCCTGCCATGCTAATACAAGTTTGTCTATGGTGGCAGTGAGGTGTGAACTGTCAGGTGTTAAGTCCAGAGTTTTGTGGCAGATGCTCATCACCTTCACATTCCAGCAATGATCTGTTTGTGCACTTAGGGATACACTGCCATCCACATTTACATTGGAAATACACTATATCTCATCTCATCTCATCGTCTATACCTGCTTAGTCCACACTTGGGTCGCAGGGGTCTGCTGGAGCCTAGAAATACACTATATATCCAATTTAATTAACACTTTGACAATACAGTGCAGTTTAACTCTTTTGTCAGGCTGATATTTTTTCTTGAGTATGTACTGGACATTTCTTTGACAGCTTCCTGTAATGATGCAGTAGCTTTCACTCCACACTCTTTATGTGATGTATGAACAGTCACACTGTGCATTTAACACGTGTTGACCTGGCCAGTTTTTGTTTACTTGTTGACTTGTTATCTGAATGCTGAGGTCTGTTTTCTTAAAGGTTGAAGATGAACCAAACAAAATCTCTGATCAAGACCGAACGGCAATCAAAGCAAACATTGTAAATTTGATGCTGAGCAGCCCGGAGCAGATTCAGAAACAGGTACATTGTTATGTTGTCATGCCTGAAAGGGTCTTATTTAACGATGAGGAGGAATTTGCATAAATTAACCCATGTTTATTTGTTCAATGTATTTCCACAGTTGAGTGATGCTATCAGTATCATAGGAAGGGAAGACTTCCCTCAAAAATGGCCTGACCTTCTAACAGAGATGGTGACCCGATTCAGAAGTGGAGACTTCCACATCATCAATGGAGTACTTCGTACTGCACATTCCCTCTTCAAGAGGTAGTGGTTACTTCCTAATGACCTATACTATCATCTGTAAGTTTACACAGAAATTTTCGAATATTTACTGAACATTTATTTTCTTTTTCAAGGTACCGCCATGAATTCAAGTCCAATGAGCTTTGGACTGAAATAAAACTTGTACTAGACACATTTGCTCTCCCACTGACAGAGCTGTTCAAGGTGTGTAATAGATTTCTGTTTAGTTACTACCATCAACTGACAAGATCTCAGACAGTTAAAGGACATAAGTATTTATAGTTTCTATTCTTTGTTCCAGGCCACAATTGAGTTGTGCCAGACTCATTCTACAGATGTCAATGCCTTGAAGGTCCTCTTCTCCTCCCTCACACTCATCTCCAAGCTTTTCTACAGTCTTAACTTTCAGGTCAGTTCACTTCATTTGTAGATAACAGCTTTGCTGTTTTGGACAGTGTCATCACCTTTTCATAGCTGTCAGAAGTAATTCTAATGTAAACTTTATTTTTAAAGATTTTAGACTCAAGATGTAATAATGTTAAAATCAGTAATGACAAATATATATAATAATAACAAATACTTATTATAATAAGTATTTTCTGAACTGTCATAATAAATTTGCCTCGTGTATCTGTCAGGTCTGCTTCTGTGTATTTAGTCATTTATAAGCAGCTTTTAACCAGGGATGTTTACCAGTAACTGTTCTCTTCACTTTTAAACAGGACCTTCCAGAGTTTTTTGAAGACAACATGGAAACATGGATGACCAATTTCCATGGCCTGCTGACTTTGGATAATAAGCTTTTACAAACAGATGCAAGTCATCTTTTTTCTTAAAATTTTAAAACAGCAGGTAATGTTGGTTTTTTTTATATTTATTTGATTGTTTTTTGTAACTCCCCAGGATGAGGAGGAAGCGGGTCTCGTGGAGCTGTTGAAGTCTCAGATCTGTGACAATGCTGCTCTTTATGCTCAGAAGTACGACGAGGAATTTCAGCCGTACCTGCCACGCTTTGTTACGGCTATCTGGAACCTTTTAGTTTCTACTGGCCAGGAAGTCAAATACGACCTGGTGAGAGAGCTGTGACTGTTTCTGTGTCATTTTTGAAGTTCACTTTCCCTGTATTAACAATACTCCTTGTCTTTGTTGCAGCTTGTAAGCAATGCTATCCAGTTCTTGGCATCAGTGTGTGAAAGGCCACACTATAAGCATCTATTTGAGGACCAGAATATTCTCACTAGCATTTGTGAGAAGGTCATTGTGCCCAACATGGAGTTCAGAAGTGAGTAACTGTTTTGTTTTTTTTGTTTTTCTCTGAGTCATCAGATTGCACCAGGAAATGTTATAAATTGAAGGCTCAGATTCAGGTCTCCACTTGCTTGGATACAAACTTGTGCTTCTGTGCTATGTGACACTGAGCAGATTTCCATCTAATGTCTAATTAGGTGCAGATGAGGAGGCCTTTGAAGATAACTCTGAGGAATACATCCGGAGAGACCTTGAAGGATCAGGTTAAGATTTAGAATAATATTTATTACCTTCTGTTAAAACAAATGAAAACATGGGTTTGAAGGTTCTTGAGTCCAACCATTTCTGCTGTTAGACACATTTATTCAATTCAAGTGTGTCAGTCACTCAGGTCGTTAGACTAGTTGATTTTATCCCTTTCTATGTCCTCCCTCAGACATTGACACTCGACGTCGGGCAGCATGTGACTTGGTGAGAGGCCTCTGTAAATTTTTTGAGGGGCCAGTCACAGCAATCTTCTCTGGCTATGTGAACTCCATGCTGTCGGAGTACGCCAAGAACCCCAGGGAGAACTGGAAACACAAAGATGCTGCCATCTACTTGGTCACATCACTGGCATCTAAAGCCCAAACACAGAAGGTATGGATCACATGCGTTCTGAGAGAGTTTGAATATGTAACTGCTAGTACTTTTTAAAATTGTAAATCCCTACCTTTGTTGCTTGGTATTTTTCCCAACAGCATGGAATAACACAAGCCAACGAGTTGGTGAATCTGACCGAATTCTTTGTGAACCACATTCTCGCAGACTTAAAATCCCAAAACGGTAAGAACATTGGTTCAGAGTTACAAATGTGTTCCCACCTGGCTCACCTTAGGATCAGCATTTATTTTTATTAACTAATCAGAGAGCACAAAACTCCTAATTTGTGAAATGGGCTTAACTGTATTGCTATTTGCAAATGAAACTGTTGTGAGATTTCTACTCTTCATACTCTCATTGTAGTGAATGAGTTCCCAGTGCTGAAGGCAGATGCCATCAAGTATGTTATGATCTTCAGAAGTCAGGTATGCACTTGTGTGGTTCTATAACAATTTTTTCACAATTGTTAATGAATGAATTACTGAGGGCTCCTTCTGTCTTTTGCTCCCAGCTTCCTAAGGAGCAGCTGCTGGTGGCAGTTCCTCTGCTGATAACTCACCTGCAGGCAGAGAGCACAGTGGAGCACACATATGCTGCCCATGCTTTGGAAAGACTTTTTACAATGAGAGGCCCCAACAACACAACACTGTGAGCATCAGATAATGTTGTAGTGACACACATGTATATTGTACGTTTTAGATTAACCAAACTGTGGCTGAGGCGCCTGATGTTGGGAATTCTTGCACCAAACTCTTAAAAAAGTTTCACTGTCAACTGAGATGAAATGAAGAGCCTCCCCTCTGTGTGTTTTCAGTATCACTGCTGCAGAGATGGCACCTTTTACTGAACAACTGCTCAACAACTTGTTCAAGGCACTGGCTCTTCCTGGTTCTGCAGAAAATGAATACATCATGAAAGGTAGACCTGACTTTCCTGTCATGTAAGAGCTCCTAGTCAGCATCAGATCAACTCAAAAGTCATTTTAAATAGCCTCATCGTACTTTTTTTTTTTCTTTTTTCATTTCTAAAGCCATCATGCGCAGCTTCTCTCTGCTGCAGGAGGCCATTGTTCCCTACATTCCCACTCTGATTGGTCAGCTCACTCATAAGCTCCTCCTAGTCAGCAAGGTAACATGCAGTTTGTTACTATTTATAGATACAGGTAGATTTACCAATGATGTTCGTTTGGGGCTGTGACATGTTGAATTTAAAATCTGTGACTTACTTTCAGAATCCAAGCAAGCCTCACTTCAACCACTACCTGTTCGAGTCCCTGTGCCTGTCTGTTCGGATCACCTGCAAGGCCAACCCCACTACTGTCAGCAGCTTCGAGGAAGCACTCTTCCCAGTTTTCACAGAGATCCTTCAGAACGATGTCCAGGGTATGTCGCGTACCTCTGAAGTAGATGAATTACTGTCAAACACAGCTGTTGCCTGATCATTCTTCATTTGTCCTCTGTTGCAGAGTTTCTTCCATATGTGTTCCAGGTGATGTCTCTCCTCCTAGAGATCCACTCCAACTCTATTCCTGCTTCCTACATGGCTTTATTCCCTCACCTGCTGCAGCCTGTGCTGTGGGAGCGGACAGGGAACATCCCCCCTCTGGTGCGCCTGCTCCAGGCTTACATGGAGAAGGGAGGTGCCACTATTGCCGGCTCTGCTGCAGATAAAATAGTAAGTTGTGTCAGTGTTGTGTGCGAACGCAAACTTCCCCTTTATTTAACATTTCTTAAACCTTCCATTCAGCTTGAGTTTGGAATTTAGTTTGAGCAGAAGTTTCTCTTAAAATTGAGTGTCCACTTCACCTATTACCTTATGTTATTGATTTGCTAATCAGTGAAATGGAAACTGATACCCAGCAATGCCTGACTAAAGCATGAATTAAAATGGTTCTAATACATTTCTCTTTTTGTATTTGACCTTACCTTGTCCATCTTTCCTCCTCAGCCTGGCTTGCTGGGAGTTTTCCAAAAGCTCATCGCCTCCAAGGCCAACGACCACCAAGGTTTTTACCTTCTCAACAGCATCATAGAGCATATGCCCCCGTAAGTTGATGTCTAGCTGTCCTCAGTGGAACATCTATAAAATGTTGGACCTGGTGAAGGTGATTGTTTGGGTTGTAACACTTTTGTTGGCTTGTTCTATTCTTCTGTTGCCAGAGAGTCTATCACACAGTACAGGAAACAGATCTTCATCTTGCTCTTCCAGAGGCTACAAAGCTCCAAAACCACCAAGTTCATCAAGAGTTAGTACACTTTGCTCATTCCCTACAGCCATGTGCTGTTTTATCTGTCTGAACATGGTCTAAGTGGTCAAACCTTTGAATACATAAATAAAGCTTGTTGTGTGGCTTGTTAGCCAGCAAGATAGTTATCTAACTGTTACAGTTAAGTTTTCATGTTTGTTTTTTCCTCCTCTTTCTTGCAGGTTTCTTGGTTTTTATCAATTTGTATTGTGTCAAATACGGAGCTATTGCACTTCAGGAGATTTTTGACAGCATTCAGCCAAAGTAAGTGTGTTTTTCAAAATAAACTAGGAGATTGTGACAGAAACTAATGTGTAACTGCAGTTATTGGATAGCTGCACCCATCAGTGCAGAGATTAGCCAGTAGGAACATGTTGATATATATGCTCACTGTAAATAAAACTCCCTTTTCTAGGATGTAGTTTAAAATGAATCCTTCCAACTAAACTTTATCGAACATTCAGTCACTTCCTGTGAAGAACAGAAGTTGTAGTTTGCTGCAGTTGTATTTACAATGTCACCAGTCACATTCTGTTTAATGGTGTTTCCAACCTGACAATCCTGCTTCATCCTGCAACAGTATTTTATCTTCCATCTGATTTACCTGGAACGTTTTAGATTTAAATGATTGATGGCAGTTTTGAATATTATATCATGTGGTCTACACAAGTAGTCAACAACATGTGGATTATTGTACTGGAGACATGGTGTTTACTGGAAGACAGGGCCTTCAGATATAATTATATAGAATAATGTTTATTGGAAATGCAGTAGAGCAGTGGAAAAATGTATTTAATTCTTTCCCTTGGTGCGTTGCAGGATGTTTGGCATGGTGCTGGAGAAAATAGTTATTCCAGAGGTCCAGAAGGTGTCGGGTCCAGTTGAGAAGAAGATCTGTGCTGTCGGCATTACAAAAGTCCTCACTGAATGTCCTGCAATGATGGACACGGAGTACACCAAACTCTGGTAAGAAATCAAACATCAGGAAACCATGGCACTTTTTATGATGTAGTGTATTGATTATAACCTCACACTCCCACGGTCCTAACACTGCAATTTTTACTGAAGCTGTCTGAATACACCTCATCTCAGGACTCTCTGTCATGCACTGTATGTAAAGATGGACGACATGAAAACTAACTTTATAATGACTAGGGATGGGCACCGAATTCTGTACTTTTTTAGGTACGGACTGAATTCCGTCGGTACTACCGAGTACTGATTCACGTAAAATCAAACGGTGCTATGTTTTGGTACCTAAACGCATTATTGTGACTGTGAGGGAGTGGAAGAGTAGTCGATTTTCCATGCCGGACTTGAACACAGCATTGCACGCACAAGACGTCAGTAGCCGCGGGTTCAGTCAACAAAGTGAGCATGGCTGATAGAAAGCGGTCAAAAGTACTGCAATATTTGTGACGTGAAGTGCAAGGCCAGAGGCAGGAATATTTCTAACTTTTATTGAAAGACGGCACCTGTTAGCTTATAATGACGGAGGTGCCGGCGGCGGTATAACTAACGGCGGTTCATGAAAGAAAAAATTTTTCTGCGGATATTCTAGTTACAACATGATTAAGCTAGCAAAACAGTTTTGTGTTGCTATGTGTGGTATTTGTTCAGTTTTGGGAAATCACGATGTGTAGAAAACATCAGCCCGGTGTCCAGTAGCTCAGCTGCTGAGCAAGCGACCCACAAACAGATGCTGTAGCTCCTGACGCAGTGGCCACTGGAGCGAATATTTACAGCATGTCGTTCCCTCTTCTCCCTGTTTCCTGTCTCCACTGTCCCCATCAAAAACATTAAAGGCCCAAAAATATATCTTCAAAAAGCATTAACCCAAGTTGACTGGCTGATAAGGACTAGTTAACGTCAGATCTCATGTATTTCCACTGAAACAGAGAATACTAGAAAAAACTTTTATATTTTGAGAGCAAACTGTCCACAGTCTGAATACATTTTGATTATAATTTTTTTTGTTGGTAATAGTTGTATAATTGTGCAAGGCTTAAGAAACAACTGCAATGATACAAAACAAACAGTAGGATGTTGTTTTGATATATTTGTTGAAGTCTATATATTGAAAATTTTTGAGATTTTATTACATAAACACACAAAAGTACTGAAAATTGGGTACCGTTGAGTACTGGTATTGATTCCCAGGTACCGGGAATCGGTACCATATCGGTTCAAATGTGAAAGGTACTCATCCCTAATAACAGGTTATTCATGTTTTATATTAAATAACACTGCACATTAAATGGCTTCATTTGAATGGTAGGCTCACAAAGCCTTTTTCTATCACTGACCCCTGTACAAAACTACATGTACTATAGATACAATTGTAAAGTTGTCTTTAAGGATTTTTCTTGTTGAACATGTTGGTTTGATTGATTGTAACATTTGAAACTTGCAAACTTAACTTTATGAATGCAGTCCACCATCGCCTTAAAAAAATTATTTTACTACAATCTCTGTCGTATGTGATGATGTGAACAGCCAGTAAACATGAGCTGTAGTGTAGCAAATGAAAGCTTTTAAAACTGACACACTGGAGTTGCAGATCATATTATACTTGATGAATTACAATGAATGTGTGTGTTCAGGACCCCGCTGCTCCAGGCCCTCATTGGACTGTTCGAGTTGCCAGAAGATGACAGCATCCCAGACGACGAGCACTTCATTGACATCGAAGACACGCCAGGCTATCAGACGGCGTTCTCACAGCTGGCCTTTGCAGGGAAGAAGGAGCACGACCCAATCGGAGACGCTGTCGGGAATCCAAAGATCCTGCTGGCCCAGTCCCTCTACAAGCTCTCCACTGCCTGTCCCGGGAGGGTACGTACAGACGAGCCTCCACCAAAAAAATACCCTGCATTTGCTGATATTTGCTGTGGTTTAATTGTTTGGACTTGTTACCAGATACACCTGCACATGGCTACAGAATGCATTGCACATTAAAACACACCTCGTCTCTTTCAGGTTCCTTCGATGCTGAGCACGAGTCTGAACGCAGAAGCCCTCCAGTTCCTGCAGGGATACCTACAGGCGGCCACCGTGCAGCTGGTTTGAAACTGATGTGATGGTGTTCGTTTAATAAGAGTAGCCACAGTGGGCCCAGGCCACACGCCAGACCTGCTTCAGCTCAACCTGAGACTTCACGGATTTGGTTTGACTTGACAGTTACATGATGGATTTACCAGAGAAATAATCATTTTGCCTGAATTGAGGGTGTGTTCTCTGACCCAAGTGTTTTTTTAAGGGTTTTTAAAGACATGACCAAAACTTGACAAACTGAATTACTGCTTCGTGTTTGAGCCTTTTGTTTACTGTATTGCAAAGGCAAACAAGCATAAGGAATAATTAATAAAAAAACAACAGTAACATTGAACTTGGAACATCTCAGTCATATGGGAGGGCTTTCTTTGATGCATTTTTTTTGTATGTTTGAATTCATTTTTACGGTTATTGAGACTGTAATCTGTGGCTTAAACATAATGCTTAATTTTTTTTTTTTCTGTGCATGTTTCCCTTAGATTTGTTAATGTCTAGTCTTTGTTTCTGCACTGTTTGTTAATGTGAATAAAAAGAGGCACTTGTATAGATCTGTCATCACTGCAAGTCTCTTCAGTCACTGTGTTTGGCAGATTTCTTTTTATTGAAGTTATCTTTAAATAATTTTCTCCTCAACTAGTTGGACTTAATCATGGCTACAGGGTTCCTATGAAATTGGATTTTATAAATTTCCGAGTCTGAAAAATGGAAACTAGTGTAGGGAAAAATATTCATGTTATAAGAATAATGAAAAGGTCTTTACACGATACACACATTATTTAAATTTTTTTACCAAGAAGTCTGGAAAAAGTATTGAATTTAGAAATTTCAAATGTGTAAGAACCCTCTGATGATGCTTTACATACAGTGTTGCATGAAATAAAGTTATTGGAAAGTCCAGAGATAGAAATGAACAAACTTACATATTTTTAAAAAATACAGTGTGAACCTTTGGTGTCATCATTGGTCCATTATTTAGCAAAGCTGCAGGACACTGAGAAGAGTCAGGAGGATTTGATATGGCCGTTGGAGGTCTTCATTTCAGTGTTCTTGATGAATGGCAGCATGCACTTGTCACCTCCCATGAAGCGATATGTTGCAACATTTGCATCCCACGGTAACAATCTAGAAGTGGTGAGAGGAAAGATCCACATTCATTTCTCAGTCGTAACAGCTGATGGTGTTTGATCAATAATCAATACTTACGCTCTTGTTAGAAAGGGGATGTACATAAGGCGAGGGATGCAGATCATCTGCTGTTCTGCTAGAATGGCCTTCATGGACTGTTGTACTGTGTACAGAGGCTCCAGAGGTGGAATCAGACTCCGAAGCTCCCTCCTGTTCAGTACCAGAAAGTAAAATGTTTGTTATTCCAGAGTTACTTACTGAGTAATTTCACTACAAATAATGTCATCTCACCTGATTTCACAACCTGCAAACATGCCCGTGTCTACAATGTAAGGACACACTAAAGTGGTTTTGATGCCATCCAGGTCTTCAGCGAGCAGCTCGTGTGTCAGTGACTCATGGAAACCAACAGCTCCAAATTTACTGGCACAGTAATCCTTGAAGGGAAAGAGATAGATGCCTTTTAAAGGGTTATACATTTATTTGTTCCAGATGATTGTTGTGGGATGTATCTGTGGAGTTAATAGTTGTCTTTGCAGCATACCTCTACACATGCAGTGCTGAACAGTCCAAGAGCACTGGCAATGGTTACAATGTGACCGTGGTTCCTCGCTTTCATCTGAGGCAGGAAGGCCTTCGTCATCTGTTGGGTGGGTTTTAAAAAAGATCAAAGAAGGGTCATAAAGCTCTGAGGAAAACTACACTAAGCTACAGTCTGTCCCCTCTAAAAATGAAGGCAATTTGCTTAATCAGTGTCTGAAGCATTTTATTAGTGTGAGAGCAGGAGAGGACGTATCTGTTTCTTATACTGAAGCACAGGACACTAATGAACAGCTCATTAACTACATCTGCAAACTCTCAGTTCTAAAAAACACTTGTTCAGCTTTTTAAAGACATTTATCTTGACATTCAACTTCAGTCAACTTCAGACTTTTTCTCCAAAGTTCATGCTTTTTAAAATTATTTACGTTTTTTTTTTTTTTTTAACTTTTTTTAAATGTTCAACTTATTTGTCCAACTTTATGATGTTTAAAATATTCAACTTTTTAACTATTTTTTAATGTTCAACGTTTGACCTAATTTTATTCTTTTTACAATATTTAGACTTTTTCTTTTAAAAATGTTCACATTTTTCTACTTTTTAAGCCTTTTAAAATGTTCAACG
>OOFC01048982.1:12691-34728 GCA_900323345.1 Pseudochromis fuscus
ACTCTCCTCCTGCGAGAGAAACCAGAGCAACTTCCCCCAATTTTATTTGTGACCTGATCAGAGCTGCTGTGTCCTGTACAGCCCAGTTCACCTCGAGAATTAACTCTTATTTGGGAGAATCCACAAACATGGAAAGAAACTGAAGCAATATGGAAATAAAATCTTTGAATAACACCTGTCTTCCTGTCCTAATCCTGTCGACTGGTTACACTTACATTACCCATGCACAGTGGACTGTATCTGCTCTGGGTGGTAACAGCAGCATATGGCAGATTTCTGCGTGGTAAATGCTGTGACACCACCTGAGGGGGTTTAGTGTCACATTCAAGGACACTTGCACGTAATACACGGAGGCTGCCGGACACAATGTTGGCTTTTTGCCACCAAAAAAGAAAAAAAAAAAAGTGTAAAGTAAGAGAGAAATTTCTTGTCACCTGCAGTGGTTTCCAGGTTTGAACTGCTACCGTGAAACTACCCAGCTGATTCCTTTCATGTAGCTCTGCATCATATTAGATCTGCATGCTTGTTAGCAGTTATACATAGATCAGCAATCACATCTTCAGCGTTTGCAGTGATTGCAACTTCAGACCACATCTCATTACTGTAGTAACCTCGGGGTCTCGTGAGGTGGCTTCCACCTCGTCAGCACATTATACTCACATCACTCATCTTGTGGATGTTTCTCTGCTCTCATCTCAAAATTCACAATCATTCCTCGTGATCTAATCAAAAGTGATAACGTACCATGTTACATGCGTGTAATTTGCTGATAACAATATGTGTAATAATCCTGGGAAGTCTGCAGATTTTCTGTTATCGTCTGTATAGCTGAGAATTTAGCTTGTTATGCACCTTGTTTTTTCTTTAGTGTCTGTGGTTATGGCAGGAGGTGGACATCACGGATTCAAATATGAAGTCAAGTTCAATTCGTAGCTGAAGGCTGAATGGTTGTTTCCACAGAGGACAGTTGAATGATTTTCAAGCAAAAGTTTGACACATAGACTGTATATAAATGATGGACTTAGGCACTGGGTCTCAAAAGTGTTATACCACTGATGGCCACTAGTTGCTAGCTTCAAAAAACCAATGTCATAACGTAAACTTAACTCTTCTTCTACAGTTTTAGCTTAAGCTGCTTAACATTAAGCAGTTTTAAAAGCCGAGACTGTTTATCGATATGGACACTGTAACTACGTCTCTAAAATGAGGCTAAAGCAGAAATGCACAGATGTGAAATACCATCGATGGCCACAAGATGCTGGCTTTAAAGAAAAAAAACTCGGGTTCCAATTGACTTCAATTCAAAAATGGTCATTTTTCAATCCTGAAATACTGAAAACATTTTTTCCACAAGTCATTCTGATGTCATTAGATAAAGTTCTGAAAATCACATCATCATTCAGGGGAGATTTAGGGGTGTGATTAGTTTGATTGACAGCTCAGGTCTCCAGTGATTTACAGCTGGTTCGAAGGCTCATTCATTGGTGGATGTGAGTCTCATCCACATTGGACAGTGTCCTCAGGTTCAAGGGTCAGACCCACCTCCTCACTCCTCCCTTCATATCCAAATATGGTCACTTCTGGCTCCAATAAACCAACATGGCCACATTTAAATGCTCAACTCTTTGCTTCACAATGTTAGTCCACAAACCATCTTTCACATATAGTTTCAAATTTTGAATTGAAGTCAACTGCAGTTTTTTTGAAACCAGCATCTTGTGGCCATTAGTGGTATTGCACTTTTTTTCACACCTGCCTTGGCTTCACTATTGAAATCTGGTTGCTTCAGCCATTTGTAAATACAGTTAATGGGTGAAACATATCTTACAAGATGAGTTAATCCAGTACTGATCCAGAAGTAAAACCTCAATCCTAAAATAGAACCAACAAACTCCAAATAAATAACTTTACAAAGGCAGGCAAGGCTTTGTTCCTGAAGTTCTTGATGCACCATCTCTGAGTATGTATATTTATATATTCCTGTTCAAGTGTTTTATGTCTCATCTATAATACTGCTCCATGAGACGAACACACTCAGACAAAAGAGAGAAACCAGCACAAGAGAGCAGCTCCATGCAAAGAGGTGCTGCAACGTCCCTCAGAGCACTGAGATGATAACTCTGAAGTCTGCTTATTAATTCAAAATTACACGATTAGGTGGAATCAAATTTAATTATACAGACTTGAATGAAGAAATAAGAAACACAACCTCCCATCCACCCACACTGAATACATTAGCTGAGGTTCCTCAGGATGGAAATGTGCTCGGAGGTCTGACACATATAACAACAAATCAAAGCAGGATGGAAAGCTGAAATGCAGGTTAACACGTAGAATGGAAAATGCAGGAAATGTTTGATTTATGCAAAGGAAACGGGTGATAACATCCCACTCCCCAGGAACATTATTATTGTCAGTGTGTGCCACTAAATTAGACTGATGTAGAAGATCATGTAGCAGCAACAGAGGTGCTAATGTTTAGCAGAGAGTCATTACAAGACATCAAATATGATAACATTACTGTTGTGTTTTCCACACCAGAAACATTTAATCGCTCTTCATGCTCTGTGATTGGCCAGTCACGCACAGCACCCTCCTCCCTACACCGACATGCTGCAGCGAGGAGATCCCCCTTTTCCACCGAATGGGCTCCAGTGCTAGTTCAGACTTAGCACTGATTAAGCAGCGACTGCACCAGGAGCTGGAGGACCAACGGTAGAAACTATCGATAGTAGACGGTTGTGTCTCTGGATCTCAGTGTAGACTGTAAAACCAGGAACTGCACTTGTATGCACATGATAACTCCTCCATTTAAACATTATTACAGTGAGGGTGCTGCTCCATCATATGCAACTAGAAAGGACATCGTGATTTCCCAAAACTGAATCAATACGACACGTAGCAATGCAACACTGCTTTGTTAACTCAGTCATGTTGTAACTAGAATATCTGCTGAAAAAAAATAATGTTTTCCTGGACTGATAGTAACAGGATAACAGTAGTTTGTTAACAGCAGCTAGCTTGCTAGCGGCCGGTTGTTGTGAACCAGCTACCTATGTAGCGACGTACTGACCTTTTACGTGACGCAGCTCCAACTTGGCTCCTTGCCAGTGGAAAAAAAAAACTGGTTCATAGGAGAAACTGGATCTGAACCAACTAACCACCAGGACTAGAACCAGCATGGACCTAGCACCAGTTCGTGTTTGGTAGAAAAGGGGGGCGGTAAACCCTGGTCTTTTTTTTTTTTTTTTTTTTTTAAACCATTGGTTGAATCTCAATTTTGAGGCTGTTCTAATAGTTTTCACTTAAAATACTGTTCAGATTGAAATCCCACCCATTTCTGGTTAAACCACACCCACTTCCGGTTTAGGCCCCGCCCCTCTGAGTACAGATACAGAATGAAGGGAATTCCACTCAATTCAACAATAAAGACTAAATGCACTTAGTAATAGTCTCATGCGTGTTGTTGAAGGATTGTGCAGAAATACATATTGCACCACCACAGGCTTGTTTTCAGGTGGTTGTTGCATATTCTGCCCAAGTGCATGTTGCTATGGGCTATTTAAGGTCGACTGCTCCACAGGCCAAACACGATTGAGAAAAGATGAAAAAATGAAAAGGATATTTTGTTTATTTCACATGTACACTCACAGTAAATGTTCACAGCTCCAGTTTCTCTTCAAAGATGCACATATAGATCCTGCTCAACTCAGACACTCCTCCAGAACTTCCCTTGGTACATTTGATATAGTAGAAAAAAAAACAAAATCAGTGGCAGGAGGAAACATAATTATCGAGGTTGGTGAATCTATACATGTGAAAATGATTGATGTCATGCTGCTGTGTATCTGTAGGCTAGTTGACAGACACACAAATTGCATTTGCTGGTGTGGGCGTTTGTTTACGTAGATGAGGAGACGGAGAAGAAGATAAAGACAGCTCAGTTTCATTCAGTTAATTCATACTGTACGTGTTTGTGTACTTTTCATGTCTAATATTAAACCAGATAACCAGATATCTCATTTGTGTACCACTGTTGTTCATGACGAAATTATCACACCTAAAAATACTCGATCATTGAGTTCAGAGAAACACCTGAACCCTGATCAGACTGATTACAATCATCTCAGCCTCCATCTCCTGTGTTTGTGTTTGGCTGCTCTTTATGTAACACGGGACGCTGCTTATTTGCATTACAAATGAAACTGTAAATACCATTTGCTTTATGTATTGTAACCCACACATTGCAGCAATACTTGTTTACCAAGCAAAACAGATAAATAAAATACATAAAGGCTTCATCACACAGGAGAAACTGTTATTCTGTGTGAGGCATTTATTATGTTTTACCTTAACTTTTTTAGTTGACCTGAAATAACCCTTAATCCTGTTAGATCACATCACTGGTCGTACTGTTCACTTATTTAATGATGCTTGTCAAAGCATCACTAACTAGCTAACTAACTAGCTAGCTAGCTGACTAGCTAACAAAGCTAGTAAAAAAAAAAAAAAGACACAAAAATCACGTTTTCATTTTCGTATCAAACTTCAATCACATTTACTTTCAGTTTCAACATTTACCACCAGAAAGCGTTGACAGAGTAGGTGTGGCTTCATTTTAGAGACACTACAGTATATATCTTGTAACAGCTAGCTAGCTATGATGTTTTGTTGTGTTACAATGGTCTAATCAGTCAGTCAGTCATTTTCTGTACCTGCTTCTCCACACTTGGGTTGCAGGGGTCTGCTGGAGCCTATCCCAGCTGTCACCGGGCAGGAGGCGGGGTACACCCTGGACAGGTTGCCAGCCTATCGCAGGGCTAACATATAGATGAACAACTCCCACTCACACCTATGGTCAATTTAGTTTGATCAATTCACCTAACAAGCATGTCTTTGGATTGTGGGAGGAAGCCGGAGTACCCGGAGAAACCCACCATGCACAGGGAGAACATGCAGACTCCACACAGAAAGGCCCGATTCGAGATTCAAACCCAGAACCTTCTTGCTGTTAACCACTGCACCACCGTGCCGCCCTGGTCTAATCATATTGGTCCAAATATTTAGTTTTTCCTATGTCTTTATTTTGCCAGAAATATGTCAATATATGGAAGTTAGATACTCTCAAAATGCTGTTTCAATGCAGCTCATTAATTGATTGATGAGTGATTGTCCAAACGTAGCTGGTCAAGTTTTGAATTTCTCTTGATTACTAACTAATAGCTAATTAGCTACAATAGAAATTTGGTTCCAGGCTAATGTGATCAGCTAACTGCCTCATTATGTGGATGAACATGTTGTGATGTATAAAGCACATATCAACATACGGAAGTTAGATACTGTCAAAATGCTGTGTCAGCTGGGAAGCTATGATATGGCTAAGTGGGACTTTCAAGGCAACATGATTAAAACAAACTTTTTCATGCTCTCAGCACATTTAGTCTTTAGTTTTACTTTGGCCTTTTTTTGCTAAAGTGGACGTCATCTTATCACTGACTTAATCCTCTGGATCTCAGCAGTTGTTTGTGAGGATATCAGCAGTTTTGGTGCTTAAGTTTATCTCTCGTGGCTAAAACCAAGCTAAAAAAAAAAGGGTGAATGTCAAACTTAAAAGCAATGATCTTATCATGTCACTTTGCATTTTGATGGAAGGAAACGTCCATATTTGGGATGTTATTAAAGTGTTCCTCACAGTGTTCACGTTCAGCTCTGACCTGCTGTGGTTGTACAGCTTTCCTGTACATTTAGAGTGGCTCACATTTCAGGTGTGCTCACTTTAGTTTTGTGCCTACATCAGCTGGTTTGATAATCATTGATCACCTGCCAAAGTATTATCACTTGCTTGTGGAGTCTCCGTTAAAGCAATGTGGCTGCGATCCAAGAAATGATCTTGAACTGAAAGTCAAACCTATAGAAATAATCCACAATGATCAACAGTTATAATTTAAGATTTGGGCATAAAAGGCACCTCCTCTGCTTTTATACTCTCTCTCTCTCATTACTTGGGAAATAAGAATGTGTTGTTGTCCCTGAACCAACTTATTTTAGCTAGCATCAAATCTACAATGAGCATATATTTCATTAAACAAACTTTTTCTAATCTGCCCTCTCTAACGTCTGGTCAAGTTGGCAGGTAGTTAACAGTCTTCATACAAAGGCAACGCTTTGTAGGTTCAGGCCATGTTTTATTTTCTTTACATGAAGTACTGTAAAACTGAAAATACACACAAAAACACCCAATGAGTATAACAATACACACAAATACACTGTAAACAAAGTCCGCTAGCTCGATGCTAACTCCTATGGAAAAACGTACTGATATGCTAACGGTTAGCATCGCCGTCGGAGAAAACACTGCGGGAAATAAAGTGAGCTGCACCTCACTCACTTAATACACTACCACAAATTAATACTGTACTCACAGGCATATATTTTCACCACTTCACAAAAGGGGAACAATAAAACTCTGGCACTCTGCCGCGATTCACCTGCTGCTTACTGAACAGGACAGGAAGTAACTACGGATGCCTGTAAGGCTCAAAACTCAACGCGATAATTATCAATCCAACTGCAAGCCGCCACCTTGTGGTGCATTGATGCAAGCACAGTGGCAGTACATTTTCAGTTTCAACGTTTGAATATATTGAATGTGTTTGTGGGTGGCTGTGGCTCAGGTAGTGGAGTGGGCTGTCTGGGAATCATAAGGTTGTCAGTTTGATCCCTGGCTGCTGCTGTCCCCATGTCAAAGAGTCTTTGAGCAAGACCTCCAACCTTACAACTTGGGACTACACACTCTACCAGCTGACCAATAGCCGCCTGAGTTGTTAAATGTTATGTAACTTCATGGCCTAATCAGTGGCATGAGGTTTGGTGTTATCGTACTGAAAATATTTAAACATATTGACTCTCCAACAATATAAGACCAGAAAAATCATGTGGCAATTATTATGAAGAGGAACTAAAAGAGAGAGTGAATGACAGTGAAAACCAGAAGAAAAAGGGAAAAACCATTTGGCTGACAGATTGATAGGTGAATCCGGTCTGACTGAGAAGTTCTGGTGATTTTACAATTCTAATGTCAAAATAATGGTTTTCAGACTGTGCAGCTGTTCCTGCAGCTGAATGCACCCTGAGAGGCCTTCACAGCTGACTGTTCCTCCTAGCGTGAAATAGGGAGGATTAAAGAGGAATATGATCTAGCACTGGTACAATGACACAACCTTCCAAGGTAAAGTGGTGTTGTGGTATCACGCGGTGAGTTCACACTTGCACAACGATCTCGTTTGTCTGCATATGCAGCCTCTTTACTCTTCCAACACATCTGGAGCCACATGTGTCACATACATGTGGAAAATCCATGCATGTGTGATATGTGTGAGAATCTCAGCATATTTCACTCTTTTATCTCAACAAAAAATGTGTGAAGCTTTCGATACATAGGAGATTAGTCATTACCCCAGGTGGATGGATGAATGCATGGATGCTTTGCTTGTTGCTTTGTTTTCAGTGGGGTGTCCAGGTCATGAGTGACTACACATGACTGTTTCTATGTTGTATAATTACTGTAAAATCAATCAACTCAAACCTGAAGAGCTCAGCATTAGAGAATTGCAGTGAATTTGTTTGTGGCTCAGATAAACCATGATGTCACCCGTTGGTTTTCGCATTTGAATGTAGCTATGCTGTTTTTTTATTTTGCCCAACAATGACCATATATGGATATGAAGGGAGGAGTGAGGAGGTGGGTCTGACCCTTGAACCTGAGGACACTGTCCAATGTGTTTGAGACTTGACTTCACCAGTGAATGAGCCTCCAAACCAGCTGTAAATCAGTGGAGGTAATAGCTGTCAATCAAACTAACCACACCTCTAAATCTTCCTCTATGGACACCAGATCACTGAGAAGAAGAGTTGACTTAAGGTAATGACATCAGAATGACTTGTGGCCATTGTTTGTTTTTTTTAATTACCGTATTCTCCGGACTATAAGCCGCTACTTTTATCCGATGCTTTGAACTTAAACACCGGTGTTTCTCATGTATCGGTGGCATGAAGCTTGTTGGCTTTTTACAAGCTAGCAAGCTCCGTGCCGCCAATACGTTTAGCGTCGTCACATCAGACCCGGTCAGAGTTGATCACGTGAAACTGTTTGAATAAATTCAATAGCAGCTTATAGACAGGTGCGCTCAATAGCCCGGAAAATAAGGTATATTTTTTCTATAGAGGACAGTGGAGAGACAGGAAATGTGGGTAGAATAGTGGGCAGTAAATTGCCATGGGCTAGATTTGAACCCATGACCACTGCATTGGGGACTAATAGCCCCTGTGGGGGTCGCCCACTCAACAAGCTGAGCGATCAGGCAGCTCCACATTTTTGCACTTTAACATTGGCTTCAAGTTTGAGACCCAGTGGTTGATGCAACATCGAAGCTGCAGCAATAAACTTTAGAAACTTCAGAGCCAGAATTCACTGACATACCAAACAGGCAATCCAAGTGTAGAAGCTGAACACTCAGTGTCAGACCCTGTAATCACAGTCCCATTGATCGACTGGTACAGGAGCCAGAAACTCAGATATTCAGTTTCAGGTGCACGAAATGACCCTGATCATCCTCAGGATAAAAACAGAACATTTATCTCTGCTGTGTCCAGTGTAATCAACTCATCACATTAACAAATCATTTTCTAACTGGTCTGTGAAGGAAGGCACAGATATCAGCTGAGATAGAGCCAGAAAAACCTCACTTTAAATGAGCATCAGTGACTTCCTGTTTTGTATTGATGTTTTTCCATCTGTTACACAGGATACGTGACCTCAGCTCTGGCAGTAAACGCCTTGTTTTACACACTGGAGTCAGAGAAATAAACCATTCACTATGATGTTTGTGGTGTACTCCAACAATTACATTAATACTGTTTATAGTGTCACAAGCAAGGAGTAAAAAAGCAGGTAAATAAGAGAGAAAACGCCGATGTGGACGGATGTGTTCTCCACTCGGTGTTTCCACTCACATTTCCATTCATGAATTTTGAAGCAAGTTTTGATGTGATGAGTTTTGAGTGTGGAGGCCAGTGGGGATGTTTTGTCAAATCTGATCAGAAATGTCCGGCCAGGTTTCTGCCTCGGTGTAGCTGTAAGGTCACTGCAGGTCACAGTGAGGGGTATGACCCTGAGCTCGGGTCCAGTGGATCGGACTCAGGTTCACACCCTCACACGTCTCTGTGGGCTGTTTGTTTGGATACAGCGACTGTGAAATAGGATTAAAACATCCATAAATGCAGATGCTATTTTTGCACAGTGATAGAGATCTGTCTGGGATAGGTTCCAACCCCCTGCAACCCCATTGGTGTATAAGATGGATAGACCTTTGTTACCTGCAAAGTTCACGTTTTTTTGTCTCACTTGTGCCTCTAATGCTGCTCTATTAAAAAAAATGTGTCACAAGGAGAGTTCTTCAGTAACCACTAGTTTTGTAGTACTTGATCGGTCTTAGGTGTCAAGACCGGTCTCGAGACCAAGGGGGTTCAAGGGTCTTGGTCTGGTCTCGGAATCAATGGCATTTTTACTCGGTCTCATCTCAGTCTCGCACAGGGTGGACTCGGGTTTTTTGATCAAGACCAGTCAAGACCAGACCAGCACTACTGTGATAAGTTAGAAAAGTAGACTATAGCTGCAAATATCTTGGTCTTGATACTCTCTAGTCTTGATAAAGTCTTGGTCTCGATTGGACCGGTCTTGACTACACTAGTAACCACATTTCCTATATACATCCCAGTATAATGTAGTGTTTTAAATCTGCAGTGGACCCAGATATTCATGAAGATTCTCAATCATCCAGGTCACAGTCATTCAAGTGCTGCTGAATTGAAGGGACTCCCACTTTCACTTCACTTTTCAGTTTTTTTGGTATTTCGGGGGCTTACTCACGAGTCGGGGAACAAAGGATCAAAAGATCAACAGCAGAGTGGGAGAAGTGATGCAGCAGTAATGCAGTCGCTGTAACAGTCTGCAGTGGTGAAGGGGAAAGTTGAGCTTTTGACCAGTGGGGATACATCCCGACTCTCACCTATGGTAATGAACTCTGTGTTTTGACTGAAAGAATAAGGTCAGGGGTACAAGCAGCTGAAATGAGTTTTCTTCACCGGGTGGTGGGCCTCACTCTGAGTGGTTGGTAAGAAGTTCAGCCATTTGGGAGGACCACAGTACAGAGCTCCTCGGCATTGAGAGGAGTCAGGTGGTTCAGGCATCTGATCAGGATGCTCCCTGGTTGCCTCCCATTGCAGGTTTACAAGACAACTGGATGGAGACCCATTAGTCACCCAAACACCTAGTGGAGGGATTATATCCTCCAGTTGTCCTGGGAGCTGCTGGGGACCTCCCAGGATGAGCAGGAAGAAGTTGCAGGAGACAGGGATACCAGGGCGTCCATGCTCGCCCTGTTCCTCTGATGCACTAAGGGGTTTAGAAGACAGATAGTTTTTCTGACTTCATGTGAATGTATGATTCTCAACATTTTCTTCACCCCAATTATTACCTCTGTGTGTCCAACTCCTGCTGCATTCAGTCGTCATTTGTAAGCTGTAACACCACATTTGTGTTTGTGGTTCACAGCGATGATAAAAGGAAAATCTGTTTCTGTACAAAGCTAATACCATTCAAAACAAATTTACTGATCGATTGAACCCAACTGGGTTCAACGGTGGCCTCCTCATTCTCCCCAACCCCTCACTCTAATCCTAATATGACCACTACTGGCTCCAAAAAAAAAAAGATGACCAGGCTTCAAACACAGGGTTACTATTGTGCATGTGTTTTGGAGTTAGCTGTTAGTTTGACTAATTCAACTCTGTGCACTGTATCTACTGGGAGATGTTTGGTTCATCATTAAAGTATTTTTTCTCCATTTCTACAGTTACAGAACAGAACTGAACTTTATGAAAGTTCACACATTAGATTGTAACTTTTCAAAACTTTCATTGAAGCAAGAGACTTTTTATTTCTACTTTGAATGCTGAGGCCTGACGACTCTCAACTGTTTATATCACAGAATATGAGTTGATGTTTTTACAGTGTACATGAATACAAATGCTCTGAACGATGTTTGATCTGCAGCGTTATTCCCCTCCGCCTGAATTGTCTGATTGCCCAATTTAAGGAAGACTATTTAAGAATAACATTAGCAATTCAACACTCCCATTTTTTTTTTCTTCTCCTCACAAATGGCGTTGCAGTCCCGTCTAAACAAAATCAATCTCTCCTCCTCTCTCGCTCCATTTACCAGGTCATGGTGGATCTCTAGCTGTGTGTTAATTGGCCCGGCTCGATGTGTTGCCATTGATTATTAACCCCTCAGAAAATCCCAGTGGGATGGCTTTGAATGGAGAACACATTCACACCCACTAATACCTTGCTCACTCGACCATGTGCCTCTTACTCATGTGCTTCTTTGTCTCTGCTTCTTCTCCTTCACACAGTTGTTGCTCCTTTATTTTGTCCCTGTGCATTTCTGTCGCCCTGCGTTACACATCTTCATCAGTCTTCTCTCAGTGGCTTTAATCAAACATCATTTGCTGGCTGGTGACGGACGTGGAGCAGCAGACTGCACACACAACGGACGAAGCTAATGCTGGTTTGTGAACTCGCATGGTGAAGTCTTTTTTTAGAGCTCGCTTTTTGGCTCCATTTAGGTTGGTTCATACTTGGGCCACTAGCGAACTTACGCGATACACTTAAACTTAGCGATACTTCATTTTGCAGCTTGCTGGTGCACTTGGCAGACTCACTCCATGCATGAGCACCAGTGACTTCAAATTTACTACCGCCGATACAGCAGGGGGCGCAGTAGAGCTTTAAGTTGGTTTGTGAGATGCCAAGAAACAAAGAACAAGAGGACACTTGCACATTCAGATACCCAGACAGCAAAAATCATGCGGCCCAGATGTACCGTAACATCTGGCCCATATCCGGCAGACGGACTCGGGCTGGCATCTTTACGCACACCGACCCCATGGTGGCACGGATCCGGATGTGGCCCAGATCAGGAAATTGACGGTAAAACGAGTGCGACTGTTGCGCGGATTTGCCAGTCTGAAGCCGGATCCAAAAAAAAGATGGCGACCCCACGACAACAAGAGGAGCTCTGTTGCTTGATGATTTTGCAGTAGAGCAAGAAAAAGAAAATACAGCGTCCGGCACATTGCAGTTAACTTGTATTGATTTCCACACATGCACGGTTGCTCACGCCCTCAGTGCCCAGGCGACGCGGTCACATATTTTGAGCGGCGTGCGGTCAGCTCCATGCCTGTCCACTCGAGCGCCTGCTGACGTGTTGGATGATGAGATTTACATCATGCAGACCCTCGCCCACCAACGCGCACATGCGGACACGGAAAGTTTGAATGACCCTTTAGTAACCATATTTGGATATGACAGGAGGAGTGAGGAGGCGGGGCTGACCACCTGAGGACACTACCCACTGTGTATGAAAATTGAGGTCAGGACTGATCTCATTGGAGGAACCATGAACCACTGATAACAACAGGTCCTGATGGCAATGACCAAATGCCAAACTCTCAGCTTCAAAATGCTCACCCAGTGTTTTGGAGCCAGCACCTAGTGGCCATCTTTGCTATTGCACTTTCTCCACACTTGCACATAGGTTTCACTTTTGGTACCTTGAGGCTACATCCATCTTTTACACAGTCTATGGTAATAATTCAACAAGAACATAAGGTTAAACACATCTGAGTTTCAACCATTAATAACTCACAGATGGGATTCTCAGAAAACAGCAGCTCTTTCGAGGTGATACACGGGGGCAAATTACGACGTTTTGTACCAACTTGTTTCATCAGTTACCAGCCACTTTGTAGGAGGTTTTTCAGGAAGATCTCAAGCAGAAGCAACGAGCACATGCTTGTTACCTCCTCAAACCCAGTGAACTGCTTTGCTTTAGGGGATGACACGTAACTACATGACTTAACTACATATACAGTTTTAATAGCCCTACCTCGCACACGGGTTACATGTGCATCCTGTGACCTTATGCTGTGTGTATCGTCAGTGGGTGGCTTCCTCTGCCTCCAGACACTCATGCCCACACTAAGAAAATTTGAACACAGGCTGAATAAACCATTACAGCAGCTCGCTGTGGAGAAGGTGCGAGCAGTTGAAATGTCACTGACCTTTGAGTTGCCCTGTGCACGAGCTGCTGTGTCATTGCGCTTGAATGGCAGCGCTGTGCACAGACACATGTTCTTCTCAAAGTGCTCGGCGATGACATTTTCTGACAGATACATGTTCGGCTGCACACGACCACGGGATGGGAAAAATAGATATTGGGAAGATAAACAACAATGCAACTGTTTTCCTTACTTAAAATCCAGCTTGTGATGATTCGTAAAGTCTTGTGTGATTTTAAGCTTGTTAATGTTTAATGAAGGATATTTCCATGTGTAAAAACACAGTGATAAAGACAAATCCAGACAAAGCTTTTATTGTGAAAGCGTCTGTAAATATACTGAGATACTGTACGTGTCAGATAACAAACAAAATTATATTTATATAATTCATGTTTCACTTTAACTGTCCATAACTGTGTCATTTTAAAACAACTTATACTATAAAATTTAATGGATTTATTTATTGATTTATTGGGTTTATTTTTTATTTTTTTAAATATACAATTATAAATTTGCAAATGCAGTTTTACGGTGTTACAGTTTTTTCATTTCTTGAGAAATGTAAATTCACATTTTATTTTGGGAATTTTTTTTAGTAGCAGTTTGGTGCATAATTTATTTGGTGACGTTTGCTAGCTAGCTATGGTGATTTGTTCTGTTTCTGTGGTCCAATCAAATTGCTCAATTTTTTTTTTCCCGCCAACATATCCTGGTTTTGCTGGACAAAATATTAAAGTTAGATATTGACCGATTGATGCCCCCACACTAATGATGAGTTTACACTGGTACCTACTCGATTTGCTTCACCTCAGGATCGGCCCTTTGGTTGCATTTACATTACCGAGGATCGATCCTCCTCCGTGTAGCTGGCCGTCATACGTGACATCATCTTTTATGTGATTCTTTCCTTTCTGACCGTGCCATCCAGCTCCTGCTGAATTTTCTCATCATTGACTAATGACAGAAAGGTTTGCACCTCGTCCTGAGTCCACGGGGCAGGATTTCTAACAGCTGCCATTTCTCTTCTTGTTGTTATTTCAAACACGTCTGCACAGTTTGCAGAAGATTTAAAAATGGCGTGTTTGTGGGGACAGATTACGTGCCATGCAGTGATGACCCAACGACGCAGTGACGATTCTGACCAATAAGATTTTAGTATCTGCTCCGACCTGACCAGGTACTTTTTTTGAAACCGCAGGAGAGAAGGTACGAAAAGTTGTACCAGGTACCAAGTTCCAGGTACTTTTTTGTCAGTGTAAATGCACCAAAACCGAAGCAAAGCGAGTAGGTACCAGTGTAAATGCACCATAAGTGTAACAATCTGGCTTCACTGTGTAATAGGTGCAGTGATGAGATGTGGCAACACTGTAACTATAAAGACCTGAAGTATGTGTGGCACAGATTTGCTTTTCATTTCACCCATTCACACAGTGTTTTTTTATTTTTTATTTTTTTGCAAAGTCAACAGCGAATCAGCTCAAACCAACAAGCTCATCAAACATGTCAAAATGTTGCTTGACTCTCTATTCGATAAATCCATTTAAAAAATAACATTACAATAAGTTTGCATGGGCAGTTATTAATTTGTATTTACAACATTATAATATTCTATAATAATGGTTTTGGTGTAATACTGAGGAAACAGATTAAAGAGATGGAGCCACATCATCAAATATTTACGACCCTCCTCATGAAAGAAAATCTAAATACAAATGAGTCACAGCTGGTGCAGCCCCCTCCGTGATGTCACGCTGCCGGTTTGGGATTCACGTGGCACAGACAGGATGGTTTTTTTTCATTTCCTGCCTAGATTCCCACAGCATCCACACACACACACACCTGTAAACATAATGAGTGTTTTGGCAGGTCAGTGACCATCAAGCCCACGTTAATAAGTTTAATTATCAAAGCACCATCTGCTTTTTGTTTGCTCTTTGAAAATGGTGAAACATTACCGGTGATAACATAATGTACCAGCAGCTCCTGCACAGTCTGGCAGCAACACAATCCCCAGTGGTTTTCAGTAAATATTATCACTATTTTCATTATTTTATAGTGTGTCTGTCCTGAAGAGAGGATCACATTTTGAAATGACTTGTAATTTTCTGCAGGGTGTTGATGTTATTCCCTCGACAGTGGACACATTGTTTTCTTGGCAGGACACAGTGACAGGAGGATGAAATGACAACAAGACGTGTCTTAACATGTGTCTTAACATGTGTCTTATTTACACATTGCTCGGTGCTGATATACAGCAGCTGCTAAATCAGATTCCCAGTGGTTTCCTCCAGTCGAGTCCAGTCCAGTCAGAAATTAAATCAGATATTAAAATGTTTAGAAATGGCACATTTTGGCCATACTTGTTATGAAACATTTTTTTTAAGCAACAGGTACATGCAAATTAAAAACACAAATCTCCCACCTTTTGATTGTTGTGTGTGTTTCACATTGTGTTTCACCACATGTGGTGTTTTCTGTGACCACTGCTACAAGCTCGAATTACAAGAAGATTGTTTCATGGTTTTCAGGTTGTTGTGTTTTTTGTGTTGTCAGTCCAGCCATGTTTTTATAGGCCTATTAGTGTGTGTAGGGTTGTGTACTTCAGTGTGTGATGGATGTTTTCCAGAATAAGAGGCTGAGGAGTTTGGGAAACATGAGTTTTAACCAAGGTGTCTTGTTTGCTGCTTTTCATGTAAGAAATGCAGATTATTGTTTTTTAGTGGGAATTTATTTCAGTTAAGCTCGACTTGGTGGGTGAACGAGTGGTTGTGACCTGACACTTCTGTGCAGGATTGTCCCACAGACACCAGACTGAAAATCTGAAGAGAACTTAATTGGACTAAATGTGTAAAAAAACAAACAGACAACAAAAAAACCATCCTGTCCTGTCTTTAAAATGAATGTATCTAGATAGAAATTTGTTTCAAAATGTCAGTAGTGAGTAGCTAAAGTCAGCTCTTCTCCTCAGTAATCTGGTGTCCATCTGGGGGCGGGGTTAGTTTGATTGACAGCTCTGGCCTCCAGTAATTTGCAGGTGGTTCAGAGGCTCATTCACAGATGAACAGCTACATGGGGCAGTGTCCTCAGGTTCAAGGGTCAGACCCGCCTCCTCCCATCACATCCAAATATGGTCACTTCTGGCTCCGACGGCTGACAACAGGTTGACTACATCCATGTTTTACACACAGTCCATGCTCATCACTACCCCCATCCTGTGTGTTGCCTCGAGGTGCAGCACACACTCCACCACAATAAGATTTCACTTACCACCAGAGTTTGTTTGAGGAAATGGGTTTTTCGTGATTGAACCATATGGTTCAAATCCCATCGTCATGTCCCCAGATGTCTCTGTGTGGTGAAGCTGTATCTTTAACACATCTTGGACATGAGTGTGTTAGCCTCAGATAAGACAGAAACACATCATCACAGAGAAGATCAACTTTTTCCAGTTTGCGTCATTCTCACTTGATCCTTCATTTGCTTTATCCTCCTCTCTGCAATCTCTCTATCAACCAGCCGGCATGTGTGTGTGTGTGTGTGTGTGTGTGTGTGTCAGTACCATAGGCTTTAAAAGCTTCATGAAAGTTGTAATCCTCCCTGTGCACCGTTATTGATCCTTGTGTAAAGGTTTATCTCCGTCTTTTCATCCCACACTCATGCAGTCGACGTGTACAACCAGTGCTGTGAATGTGGTGTATGATCCTATAGAGCGCAGAGGGAAAAAGACAGCGAGGTCTGGAAGATGATTATAGATTCTGCACACACACACACACACACACACACACACACAGCACTGCATACATGGCAAGACGAAGCAAGTCACCTCTTTGAAATGATCTGCCTTCATGTAGAATTTTTTAAATCTTCATACCTCATAGTGTAGGCTGGGAAAGTCAACCCTCAGGCTAATGACATCGACGAAGGCGGCTACGTACCAAACCTCTGAGGAGCAGTTGAGTGGAGAATTGTTGATTTGTGTGAAGCTGGAAAAGGTCACGGAGTAACCTTAAAGTGTGTGAATGTATTAATCAGTCCACAGTTAGAAAAAGGGGATTTCTCAAAAGTGTTTATCTTTCTAAAGCAATGATGATGTAAAGAACACAGGAGGAAGACTGAGGGGGTCATATTTCAAGGGATCTATGCAAGAAATGGAAAATATATTTTCTATAACTGTGTTTCTATTAGTGTATAATTACTTCAAAAAGAGAAGTGATGTGTTTTCGTCATCTAAGAAGGAGCCATTGATATCTACACAAACCCCTTTTCCACCGAACAAGACCGGGTGCTAGTTCTGGGCTGGTTCTAGTCCTGGTGGTTGTTGGTTCAGATTCTGTTTCTCCTATGAACCGGTTTGCTTTTCCACTGGCAAGGAGCCAAGTTGGGGCCACATCACCATAAAACGTCAGTACATCACTGCATAGGTTCACAACAACCAACCGCTATCAAGCTAGCAGCTGTTAACAAACTACTGTTACCCTGTTACTGTCAGTCCATTAAACATTTTTTTTTCAGTGGATATTCTAGTTACAACATGATTGAGTTAACAAAGCAGTGTTGCATCGCTACGTGTGGTGTTTATTCAGTTTTGGGAAATCACGATGTCCTTACTGGTTGTATAAGATGGTGTGCACCCTCACTGTAATAATGTTTAAACGGAGGCGTTATCGTGTGCATACAAGTGCTGTTCCTGGTTTTACAGTCTACACTGAGATCCAGAGCCAACTGTTAGTGGGTGCCTTGTTTTCACTACTCCAGTCTTCTACTATCGTTAGTTGTGTTTCCACCGTTGCTGCTCCAGCTCCTGGTGTAGTCGCTGCTTAGTCGGTGCTGAGCTCTGGTCCAGTGAGGAGGTGGGGCCAGACTTAGCCCCAGTTTTAGCAGCTGGAGACGCTGCTCACAGTGGAGGAGACACAACAAACTGGTGCTAACTCAGGAACTGGCTCAGAACTAGCACCAGAACCAGCTCGGTGGTAAAGGGGTAGTACAGAGCTGGTCCGGTTAACTAATGTGACATCACCTGTTGGTTTGTGGACTCACATTTTGAAGCCAGGAGTTTCAGGAGTGTTTTTTGTTTTGTTTTGGGTTTTTTTTGGAGTCAAGACCATATTTGGATAGAAAGGGAGGAAGGAGGAGGCGGGTCTGACCCCTGAACCTGAGGACCCTGCCCAATGTGAATGAGACTGGAGTGCAAAGAGTCTCCAGACCACCTGTAAATCATTGGACACCAGACCTGTCAATCAAACTACTCCCACTCTACATCTTCCTCTTTCTGATATCTACTTAATGATGGAATAATTTTCTGATGGACCACCTGATCCCTGAGAAGATGATCTGACTTTTTTGGAACCAGCATCTAGTGGCCATAGGGGGTATTGCACTTTTGTTGCACTTCCACTCTTGGCTTCACTTTGACCCAGTGGCTCCGTCCATTTCTAAATACATTATGTGTCTTTCACAGAGGGCGCCATCGAGCGCCGCCATGTTTCTACAGTAGCCAAGAAAGGACAAACCGGACCCGGGGTCTATGGACAGACTTGTAAAGCTGCAGTGGTACGGCCATTACACGAAGAAAGAAAAAGAAGATGAATCTCATTATTTAGCACAAGAACAAGTAACGAAGAAGAAATTTTCATTGTCAAAGATGAAGAAACATGAAAACGCAAGAAGAAACGTGTAAAGATGACGACAAGGAAACAAAGATGTCGTGTTTCCCAGATGGAAATCTCTGATGTGGGACAGTTGTCTTCTGTTGGACAGTTAATGCAGCCAGTCAATAGAAAGCTATATTCTCCTGTGTCTCTCTCACGTCCATAATGTTACCAGGTCAGTCTGTAGGATCCCACTGGTGTTGGATCATAGTTTAAGAAAGATTTTTGTTCTTTGCTTTCTTAATGTTACTTTGTATGAAAATCAGGGGCCGAGCAGTGAAAACAGGGAACTTTGTAGAAAAATAAAACCATTTTTAAAATCGAAAAACTTTTTTATTCACCTCATACGACCAAAAAAATATATAAACCAAGGACTTAACAACAAGGTCAACAAAATCAAGAAAACAAGATATGAACTAAACAAACTGGCCTCACACTCTGTAATGACACAAAATGGGAACAGTAAACCAAAGGAAACCCTGAAATGTTTGGGATGTGGCTGAAAAATAAAACTGAACATATTTCATCACATTCAGCACAGTTGTTAATGTCACACTTCCTGTCTGTGGTTCTGTGTGGTCGACTTCCTTTGTCAACCATCACTGAACGAGCACTGAGCTGGATCCAGTGCTGGTTCAGAGCCACTTCCTGAATCAGCTCCAGTTCAGCTGCTAAAAAGTGGAGCTTAGCAGGCACCAACTCTTTCCTGGTCCAGAGCTGAGCACCGACTAAGCCGCCACTACGTCAGTGACTGGGGGCGTGGTTACCCTGACCAACAAGCAACAGAGTAAACACAGAACCGACATTTTGAAAACAACAGCTAGCGAGTAGTGTCGTAGAGTAGTTGCTACATTAAAGCAGCAATTGTCCGAGGAGGAGATCTAGAGATTCCTGGATCTGTGGTCCTCTACCAAAGTCCAGGGACAGTTATGGTGCATTTACACTGGTACCTACTCACTTCGCTTCACCTCGGATCGCTCTGGATCGGCCCCTCGGTTGCATTTACATTGCCGAGGATAGTCCCTCCTCCGTGTAGCTGGCTGTCATTGGTGACATCATCTTTTATGTGATTCTTTCGTATCTGACCGCGCCGTCCAGCTCCTGCTGAATTTTCTCATCAGTGACTAATGACAGAAAGGTTTGCACCTCGTCCTGAGTCCATGGGGCAGGATTTCTAACAGATGCCATTTCTCTTCTTGTTGTTACTTCAAACACATCTTCACGGTTTGCCGAAGATATAAGAATGGCGTGTTTGTGGGGACAGATTACGTGCCGCGCAGTGATGACGTAAGGACGCAGTGACGATTCCGACCAATAAGATTTTAGTACCTGCTCCGACAGAGGTATGAAAAGTTGTACCCGGTACCAAGTTCCAGGTACTTTTTTGCTAGTGGAAATGCACTGAAACCGAAGCAAAGCAAAGTGAGTAGGTACCAGTGTAAATGGGCCAATAGAAGGAGCCTCTCGGACCAAGCCGGTCTTCGGAGGATTCAGGAGGTGGCTGCAGCTGGATATGAGCGGAGCCTCGACCAGCTCATTAATGAACTGTAAAAACTCAATAAAGAAAAAGACACACTGGCAGTGGTCGGCTGAAAAAGACTAAAATGGTGACGCAATCACATGGGTCCAACTTGGCTCTTTGCAAATGGAAAAGAAAACCAGTTCTTAGGAGGAACCACATCTGAACCCACTAAGCTCCAGCTCTAGCACCTGGTTCCTCTTGGTGGATAAGGAGTATGAGATTATGTAATGGGTGTAGAGACACAAAAACAGGTTTGCATACTATCAGCTGAAGCACAACTTAGGCGCCAATCAGTTCATTTACAAAACCATTTCCTGTCTCTTTGTTCTGATTCTTTTATTGGAGAAAAAAGGGAAAAATCTCTACTTCCTGTGCTGTGTTAGTGCCCATTGACGGGCTTTGTTGTTCCAGTGGAATCACTTTAGTCAAAGCTGATTACTGAAAATTCAGCTTTATCTACAAATGTCACCACAGATTAAGAAGATGCAGAAACTGAAACTTTGTCTGAAGAGATTCGAAGATTAAATCTGGTGAACAGGACTGAATAAGCACTCGTACACTGTCAGATTTCAGATGCAGCGTTGCCTTCAAATCGAAACAGAAGCAAAAGAACGAGATGTTTTTCCCTTTGCGCCACAGAATTTTTTACTCATTCTTCAAAACAGAAATTCTGACAGTGGTCATGTTAAAAATAGATTCTGCAGTTCCCTATGAGGAAGAGGAAACATCCACGTGTTGTGATGAATGCCATCCTTCCCATCTACATGCCCACAGTTTCCCGAGCTGCAGCGTCGGTCTTTCTTCCCTCCCTAAACCTGTTCATTACCAGACTCATTCACTCTGACGGGAGGGAGAAGCTGACAGATACACATGATGAAACAGGAAACACATCATTTGGAAAGCTGCTGGATGAGAGGATGTACTGTGTGATGCTTTGCCCCGAGGAGTGTGTTTTCACTGTAGCACTCGCAGCGCTCACTTCCTGTGTAAGTGTTCACCCTCCACTGCGCCTCCCACCGACGCACCGCGCTCACCTGAGTGTGTTTGAAGGCATCGTGTCACCCCCGAGGTCACGAGACACATTAGGCGTTATGATGAAAAACCTAACACACGTGCACGCACTGGTACGCAAAGGCTGTTTGAAGGGAGTCTCGCTGTGGGCACTGGAGAGACTGATAGCGATGCGGCGCTTTAATCTTTCCATCCCGAGATGTTGTGCGGTTTCTTTGTATCTCGTTTTCACACTACAGTAACAGCAGCTATCGCTCTCTGCTCAGATGCTGCTAAATATCACACAAGTTTGGAAATCAAATATGATTAGAAAACATCTTTTGAAACGTGCATGTTGTTGTGATCTTAAAGGGGGGAATGAAAGGAAAGAAGTTCAATGAATATCTGGGGGGAGGAAAAAAAAAACAAGCTAAAACACACTAAATCAATCGTAATAACTGGAATGGAAATAAAAGGAAATGGGTTGAAAGAGTTGCGAATATGAAAAAAAACCACCAAATCAAAAGGCAGTAATTGTAACTTCAGGTCCGCCTCTGACTGCAGCTCTCCACAGGATGAAAGGTCAGGATGCACAGCTCTCATTATGAAGTGATAATGACAACAGCTGGTACTGAGGACACCCTGATAGCTGCTGACACAACCTCTGACTGTACAGGTCTGCAGTACTGGACCAA
>OOFC01048983.1:0-36178 GCA_900323345.1 Pseudochromis fuscus
AAATCAATTACCGTATTTTCTGGACTATTGAGCGCACCTGTCTATAAGCCGCTATTGAATTTATTCAAACAGTTTCATGTGGTCCACTCTGACCAGGTCTGATGTGACGACGCTAAATGTGTCGGCGGCACAGAGCTTGCTAGCTTGTAAAAAGCTAACGAGCTTCGTGCCGCCGACACATGAGAAACACCGGTGTTTAAGTTCAAAGCGTCGGAAAAAAGTAGCGGCTTATAGTCCGGAAAATACGGTACCATTGGCTTCTTGCACAGTCATTATTTCCATCATATTTTGCCAAATCATACCGGGGTTATATCACCTGAAGGAAGTGCTGCACCTGAGCAGCAACGTCCAAAACACACATGAGAGCGAGACAAACCACAGCTGAACAAACACGACTTCAGGACACTGTAATATCGAGTCTACAGTCGTCCACAATTAAGTTGAACCTTCTTTTTAAAAACATCTTCTTTTGTTTGTTTGTTTTAATAAAGTGCCATCAAAGGGGCAGTGGCTCTGTGGACTAACATTATGAATTACATACGGACCCTGTCTGAGACTTTTGTACAATAACCTACATATTTCCCTCTGTCTCTGTCCTCTCTTTAAGCCTCTTTAAATGACAACTTCAGAGATATTGTTTTCGCATCAAAAGGGTTTAATATCGTCTCTGTTCTCTTTACCACCACACATTTTTACATTACACAGCAGTGTCTGGAAGAACTTCATAAGACCATGGAGGATGAGGCATGTACAGTTTCATGGGGATCTTTGTACAGCATCACGTGCGAGTACAGTGTAGATGTAGGACACTGTACGTTGTCCGCTTTGGCCCTGGGAGATTTCATTTGTCTAATACATTTATATGCAATTTAAACTGTATCAAAACACACACACACACACACACACACACACACACACACACACACACACACTTGATTAAATTTACTTAAAATTATATTATCCTGTTGCCAGTTTTGGTTGCTAATGAAGTTTAAGTAATCAGCTGAATTGATCCAGTAAACAGCACTTAACAACACAGGCTATAAACAGAGACTATATATAAAAAAAAATGGACGAAGCTAGCATAACCTGTTGGTTTGTGGGCTTGCGTTTCAAAGGCCTCATTTTTAGACCTGTACATCCTTCTTCTATATACAGTCTGTGGTTATAAGTGTGTTACAGCTTTTACCACACCCACAAATACTGCTAAAAATGAGCTATAAACTGCAGTTAGGAGTATTAGTAGTATTAAGTAAAAACAGTGAGCAGTTGGCACCAGTCCTGGGTCAGATACGAGTGTTTGGCCTAACTTTGCCTGAACTTGTTGGTGTTGCCACATCAGACAAAAAAAAAACCAAAACAGCAGACAGTGTCAACATCAGTGTAAATACAGAATGGGGTCACTAGTGAATCAGCCTAATGTGCTAAACCACACCCATTTACACGTCTACATTAAAACCTGTTTACCATCTGAAATGTCTTCATGTGATTTCAAATTTAAATCCAGTTTGGGTTTGTCCAGAAATGCTGGGAATGATCTTATTTCCTAATATTGTCTGAGAAGAATCTCCCTCGTTGACCATTGAACTGAACAATGTGTTCAAACAGGTATCAGTTCCAGCACAACATGCCGAGTCATTGTTCAGCTGTCAGCCTGGAATGTAAACTTTTATCTCAAACACGGTGAGTCATGAATCTCTTAACACTCCGTGATCTCTATTGTATTCAGTGGACGTATAATCACAGAGTGGATATCACCCGCAGTTAACATTTAACCGTCAGTGCTGAAAATAGTTTGAATGGAGTCTCATGAAGCATCATTAAAATAAACCGCCGTAAACAATGTAGTAGTCACGTGTTTGTTGTGAAATTTCCAACTTGAGTCATCAAGTGCGGGTTTGTTGCCATCAGTGGCATACTTGCTGTACAGTATCTGACCAAATACATACAAATATATACAGCTGCATCAATGCACTCCAGTAAAATGTCAAATTAAATCAAAATACAGACAGACAGACAAAAGTAATACACTAAAACAACAACAAAAACCAGATACAATAAGCTAAATCAAGTCTAAAATGTGTTGTGGTGAGTTCTCAGTCATGTCATTAGGTCTGCAAGAAGAATTCAAAACCAAACTAATGGCCAAATATAAACACGTAACTTGATGGTGGCTCCAATATTTATGTGTATACAAAAAATCATGGAAACATATTTAGTAGCTGAAGAGATTTCAGATTAGACCAAAATATGTGGAACATCTAGGAAACATCTAGGAAACCCTGATATGTCCACTGATAGGAGATGTTGGGTTAAAATTATAGGCTGTATATAGAAATGAACAAAAGAAGGTGGGCTAAAAATAAAGCCAATACTCCCGATAGCCACTAGATGCTGGTTCCAAAAATCTCTGCTCCAAATAACTTCAATTCAAAAATCCACATTTTCAATCCTGAAATGCTCAGTTGATAAATTTTTTTCCACAAATCATTCTGATGTTATTAGTTAAAGTCAACTCTTCTTCTCAGGGATCTGGTACATCTGAAAATCATTTAATTGTTAAGGAGATAGAAGAGGAAGATTTAGGGGTGTGGCTAGTTTGATTGACAGGCCTAGTCTCCAATGAGAGCACCACTGAAGTCGAGTCTCATACAGGTTGAACAGTGTCCTTGGGTTCAAGGGTCGGACCTGCCTATTCACTTCTCCCTTCATATCCAAATATGGTCACATACACTCCTGACTTCAAAATCTGAGTCCACAAACCAGTGGGTGATGTCACATTAGCTTCGTCTATTCTAAATACAGTCTATGATGAAAAGGTATAGCTTTGTGTCATCTGTATAGAAATGAAAAGATCATATCTTTTTGTTATCTAATCAAAGGGAAGCACTTAAAAGAAAAGAGGCCCCAGTATTGGACCTTGAGGTACGCCATTAGTCAGTTCAGTTGTAAGTAATGTTTCATGTGGAGTTACAGAAATCAAGACAGCAAACATTTAACCAGGATTTGAACTTCTACACATCTTTTCACAAGCAATTCATGTGAAAACATAGACAGACAGACTGAATATGGTCAGGATCACATGGTCACACTGTGTAGTATATAAGCTGCCAGGCAGATATATGAAACTGTAGAGATACAGTTGAGTGTTTGCACACATAGCAACCGTAATGCATTTTCCTGGAAAGGGTGTGACATAGCAGGGGAAACAAAACACCTTCAAGCAGTGAGGTGAGAGGACACCTTAAAAAGTCCAGTGTCCCAGCTTTTTATTCCCCCCTAAACACAGACCTCACTGCTGGTACCACTGATTTATTTTCCAACACAGTAGGAGCAGAGCAGAGCTGATGAAATGAAGTCGAGGCCCTTGGTTGGATTTAGATTTCTCCCCAGACCCCCATCTCTTTTTCCTCTGTGGGTAAGAATAAAGTGCTTTCTAAAATTTCTGGTCAGACCTTCTGGGATACGTGTTACTGTTTGAACTTGTTTTAGCACATCCTGCTTGACCAGATCCAGGTTGTCCAGGAGGATCCCAAGAGGTCAGAATCAAGACCATCTTCTGGAGTGTGTGCGTGTTGGACTACGTGTCCTCAGCTGGCACTGCTGCCTTCTCGCACCTGAATGTGGTTTCTATCACCGTGTCGCCATCTTTGCCACCGTTGGCGTGTCACGCAGCACCTTCCAGTAAAAACACCAAATCAAACAGCCAGCTCTGATCTCTGACACTCAGAGGTTTAACACAACAGAAACATCGTTTACGTCGGCAAAAAGATAAGATAAAAATCTTGGACAGACATCAAGCTGTGTACACTATAAAATCACAACATAAACAACAAAATACCTTCAATAACAGACTCTAAAAAACAAATATTCTGTATTACTATCTATTAACATACAATACAATAAACCCAGTTGCTCGTCTCGGTACTCAACTTTATCAAGTGGTTTTCATTTGTAGAAAAGTCAGAGAGCACAAACCTCCACCAAGGCTGAACACTGATGTTTTAGACTGAACACTGGTGAGACTGGATGGGTATCTGAACACAAGTGGTCAGCAGGACGGTTTGGAGACGTATGTTAAATACAGGTGTAAACAAAAATCAGCTGTCCACTTGTGATCCAATCACCTGAGATACATTTTAAAACCCTGTCTAAACACGAGCTTTGTGCTAAAGCTGTCGTTTCAGCTGTTGTTGCCTCCACCAAATGCTCCATTAGCTAGTAGCTAATTTTGTTCGTCCACCTGGGTATTTGATTGGACCATTTGAAACTCAGTAAAACACCACAGCTAGCTAGCTGGATAACCTGCTGACTGTGTTACGAGATAACGCTAGTTCTACGTAGTAACTAAACACTATTTTAAGAAATTGAATTACTTCTGCAGCTGCTACGCTGTCAGTGTATAGTAGTGGTAATCTGAACTGTGTTGCTAATGAAAATGGAACGATACTATTGGCTGAAACTGATCTGGGCAAGATGATGAAAGTCATATGATACAGGAAGAATTTTTATGTAAAAATAAACAGAATTAAAAACTTTTTTGTCTAAAATCATGAAGTAAATGAAGACTATGACCAGTTATGTGATCTAAATTAAAAACATATTTTTAATTTCAGGAGGACTTCTTTAACTTGTCGGCTGCAAAAAATAGATGCAAAGCTGCAAAGAGGAAGTGCAGAGTCATGTGGTCACTCTCAGTGGGTTTGTCACTACATGCAACACCTTTCACAAACACACAGTCATCTGATCCACTGTTGATACAGAAATATTGATTGTGACGCCTTTAAAAAGTCCCAGTCCAGTGTTTGCCCAGGCTGCTTCATCCGCCATTGATCGGATCTTAGCCACCACTGCAGATCTGGGTCATTCTTGCAGCAGACCTGCCAGGCAGACTTGTCGCAGCACTTTTCTGTCGAGCCAAATCCGTCTGCCTCTCGTGGGGTATCACAGTCCTGGGGTTTGAGCCCAGCTGATTCATACGTTGTGGGTCTACCCCTCTTGTAATACTTTTCTAAATTTACATGCACCAGGAATACATCTGTACCAGGAAGTATCTGGGAGACATCCCAATCGAGTCCTTCTAGTGGACTCCTTTTACTTGGAGCCAAATCCAGATATCTGAGCTCATCAACACGTGCTCATGGCCGAGCCCAGGGTCTAATTTAGGCCACTGGTGCCCACAGTCTCATACCTCAGGACACTACTCACTGCTCGTGCCACACATGTGCCATGTGCCTCAGTGACGGTCTATTTTCAGGAATTGATTTTTTTTTGTGTTGCAGTGGACATCAAGTTTTGAATTCTTCTTCAGGAGTTGGTTAACTTAGTGTAAAGACGGCGAGTTACTCTTCTCTGTTCCTCTCTGTGCGGTACAGATACTGCCTGAGCACGCCACCTGGCAGGAAATAGTCTGATGCAATCCTTTTTACCAAAGGCTGTAAAAGGTGACCATAGACACAGTGTTGTCACCCATTGGTTTGTGCACTGGTGTTTTGAAGCCTAGAGTTTGGCATTTAACCCTCACCATTTTGTTTTGTTTTTGCTGCCAGAAGTGACCATATTTGGACCACAAGGAGGATTGAGGATCACACCAAAACCCTTGATTATACATGACTTTTAACTTGAACATAATTTAAATGGGCAAGTTATATACAAATTCACCCTCTGTACAGTTTGTTGTAATAGTCTCTAAACATGTACACGTTTCTGTTGAGGTTGATGCTTTCTTTTAATTTTCATGCTTGTTTTCTTCCATTAGTCTTCATGCTAAGCTAAGTAGCTACTGGCTGCAGCATAGACTGTATAGATGAAACAAGCCCACATCACCCGTTGGTTTGTGGACTCGCATTTCGAAGCCAGGAGTTTGTTATTTGAACATCATCATGTTGGTTGTTTGGACCCAGAAGTGACCATATTAGGATATGAATGCAGGTCTAACCTGAGGTCACTGCCCAATATGTTTGAGACTCTACTCCAGCAGTTCTCCCATTGGGGACCAGACCTGTCGATCAAACTACTGTATTTTCCAGACTATTGAGCGCACCTGTCTATAAGCCGCTATTGAATTTATTCGAACAGTTTCATGTGGTCCACTCGGACCGGGTCTGATGTGATGATGCTAAATGTATCGGCAGCACGGAGCTTGCTAGCTTGTAAAAAGCCAACGAGCTTCGTGCCGCTGATACATGAGAAACACCGGTGTTTAAGTTCAAAGCGTCGGAAAAAAGTAGCGGCTTATAGTCCGGAAAATACGGTAAATCCAAAATGAAATCCAAATATTGGTGACACTACCACATACCACTGGGCTTGTCATTTAAGTATTTGGTATCTCTGATCATATAGGCCCAGGTACAAATCGGTGTTTAAGTTCAAAGTGTTGGAAAAAAGTAGCGGCTTATGGTCCGGAAAATACGGTAACCACACCTCTACATCTTCCCCTTCTCTCAGTCTAATGATTTTCAGATGGACCAGATCACTGAGAAGAAGAGTTGATGTTAACTAATGACATCTAATGCATTTTGACTTGAAGCCACTTGGAGCCAGCATCTAGTGGACATCAGGAGTATTGCACTTCTGCATTGGTTTCAGTTTTGAGCCCTGCTTGCTTCATGTATTTCTAACTACAGTCTGTGAGCTGCAGCTTCATATTCACCACATGAACATGAGCACAGTATCACACCCTACAATCTAACCATGGAGAGTTTTTTTCCCACACACAGAAATGGGATGAATTTAGCTGCATATCAAATTACTCACAAAGCTGACAGCAAGTTACAGGATGTATGGGATCCAGGTGACAGGACGTTCTTGGTGGATGCCAGCACTCACTATAAACAAGCTCTGTTGTAGGCGTGGCTAATGGACTATTGCGTAATACAGATTCAATCTCCATATTGTCTGAGTGGAGTGAAAAACGAGAGCATCAGCTGAGTGACAGTGAATGTACAAGCGCTGAGGGACTTCATTAAATATGAAGAAAATGGATTTACAGTTCAGAGGGTGTGTGCTGGTGCTCTGTCTGACTCAACGTTACATAAGCTTGGGCTGCTGCTCGGATGCTGACGGCTCCTCTGAGAGCAGCGTCCCATCAACGCAATAACAGGGTCACAGTGGCGGACGTCACAAACACACGCTGAGGCACACCCAGGTACAACCAGACACCTTCAGTGGACACAGACACGCACACTGTTGTTTAAGTAATCACAGGTTTCCAGTAAGCACAGGGTGTGTGTGTGCCATATTGTGATCATGTGACTTCCGGGATCCAATCAGCTCTTTGGACGTGCACACACCCACCCCCCCAGAGTGTTGTCATGTAACAGACCTCTTCAGGCACGTGAAAGCCGAATGGAAATAATGGAAAAAAACACACAGTCCTTCAAGGTGACATCACGGTGGATTTTATAAAACCTCACAGCTTCAATGATTCATTTAAAAAAAGTGGGTTAAATCCCTAAGCGTTTCCTTATACATCCTATGTTTTGCATCCAATATATTGTTGGATTAACTGTCTTCACTCACTATTTTCATATTTGATTCATGAATATTTCAGATCATTCACCACTATTTTGAAGGTCCATCCTGTGCTTGTTCGTGCTAATTCACGTTCATTTATTTTTTGGTTCATTTTAGGATGCGGTGCAGATGATTGGGTCACAAATGACCAACATAGATCTTTGTTTACACCTGTATTTAACATGCATCTCCAAAACCATCCTGCTGCCCTTATCTGGCTGTCTTTGTGTGGTCAAAGTCAAAGTGTCTTTATTGATCTCCCTTGGGAGAGATTAGTCTCGGATAGAGGGATCTGCTGCACAGACATATTCAACACATCCCACACATCCCAGTCATATAGATAATAAAAGAACCAATCAATTACATAATGAATAAATATACATTATATAAAAAGTGAAAGAATTAAAATACTAGATAAAAAAAAATCCATTATCAGCAGGATCAATAAATAAGTAAAGTGCATGGTAAAGTGGTCATTCACACTTGTATTTCACGCGTGAACACACCAATGTAAATTATTCTCTCCTGTGTTAGATGGATGTTACTGTATTTGCCTAATCCCATACAACTGATAATCAAATGGCGCATTTACACTGGTACCTACTCGCTTCACTTCGCTTCAGTTTTGGTGCATTTACACTGGCAACAAAGTACCTGGAACTTGGTACCTGGTTCAACTTTTCGTACCTCCTCCCCTGCCGCTCGGTACTAAAGCAGGTACTAAAATCTTATTGGTCGGAATCATCACTGCGTCGTTGCATCATCACTGCGCGGCACGTAATCTGTCCCCGCAAACAAGCCATTTTTAAATCTTCGGCAAACCATGCAGACATGTTTGAAATAACAACAAGAAGAAAAATGGCATCTGTTAGAAATCCTGCCCCATGGACTCAGGACGAGGTGCAAACCTTTCTGTCATTAGTCGCCGATGAGAAAATCGCATAAAAGATGACATCACGAATGACGGCCAGCAACATGGAGGAAGGACGATCCTCAGCATTGTAAATGCAACCGAAGGGGGCCTATCCCGAGCGATCTGAGGTGAAGAGAAATGAGTAGGTACCAGTGTAAATGCGCCAAAAGACAGTTGTTTTTCCTCTTTATCGCCAAATTGATTTTTTTTATTATACAGTCTGTCATCAAGTGTTTCGTCAGGCAGCTCTCTCTAAGAGGTTTTTCCAGGGACTACTATCTGACCCACCTCTGGCTAATATGATCCAGACTCTAAGCAGATTGGTGCTGCCGAGGCTTTTTCCCACACAGATAGTAGGTTATTAACGGTGAGCGTATTCCAGGAATTTAGCCCACTGTACAGAATGGTACAGTTAATCCTCATAAAAAGGAGATAGAGTAGGAGCAGAGGAAGGGATGGAGAGGAGAGGAGAGGAGGGGGGATGCAGAGAAGACAGGAGGTCTGGTGGAGAAAGTGGGGAAAAGGTAAAGGTGGTGGTGTTGTAATTTACACTCTCTGGTCAGCTGCACTTTATCAAGCTGCAGGAAACCACAGTGATGGTGAACAGTGGCACTCACAATGGTTTCAGGTGTGACTGGTTAGTGTGCAGTGACTCACACTGGCTGCATCCTGTGTTCCCCTCAGTACATTTATCTGGCAGATGAAAGTAGTTTTCCCTTCTAATAGCTGCATTTAAAACACCTGCTTAACGTGTGAGGTCAGTTGCATAACAGCGAGCACACGGTTCAATATGGACACAGTGATGGTACATTCACACCAACAGACGACTGCAGGTGGAGCCAGCACAGCGAGGTGAAGGGATGGCACAGCACAGCAGCAGGTTGTCATCCAGAGGTCAAAGCTCACGAGTGTGTTGTGTAACCAGATCTACAACAAAACCGTCTGTTGGATTGTGACCTGCATCCTGCATCCACACACAATAACAACAACACACTCACACCTGCAGCCTGAGATGTACAGATGATTTTTTTATCAGTGTCAGTGAAAAACAGGATTGTTTCCTCCAATGATGCTGCATTAATGCCTGTAGATCAGTGTTTGAAGAGTCATTAAAAGATAGAAACAAAGGAATAAACATTATATAGATAATGCTGTAATAAATGTATTGAGTTATTTTACACTATTCTTCATAAGTAAGATGTCAGGAGTTAAAAGAGAAATGTGCTTCCCTCTGCACTTAATAAGTACCGTATTGTCCAGACTATTGAGAGCACCTGTGTATAAACTGCTATTGAATTTATTCTAACAGTTTCATGTGGTCCACTCTGACCGGGTCCGATGTGATGAGGTTAAATGTATCAGCGGCACGGAGCTTGCTAGCCTGTAAAAAGCCTACGAGCTTCGTGCCACCGATACATGAGAAACACAAAACGTCAAAGCGTCTAGTAGCGGCTTATAGTCCGGAAAATACGGTACATGTTAAATATATATAAATATATATACAGTCTACTACTCTGAATTCTCTGACCATGGCTGTGATCTATCTCACTTCTCTCCTTAAGTATTTGCATCATCATCCACCATCCCCTGCTTGATTTAAATCAATTACCTATGCACACAATCTGTTGTTGTAATTTCTCCTTCGTTGACCACTATAAATAATAAAAAGCTAAAAATACTCTTCTCACAATGACACCACCCTAGTTTTCTAGCAGCTACAAGAAATAACCATTTCATGTGTTTACATTATATCAAAGAAGAAAACATTAATTTTTCCTTTAGTGTGGACACTAAAGACCTACTTCTTATATACAGTAGTCTGCTTGTGTTTTCCCCACTGTTGGTAGATTTGTTTTTGACCCTCGGGGATGTATTTGGAAAGAAAAATGGGTTACCTAATTCCTCCTTTTGACTGGGACATTACAGGCAGGTGTTACATGTCAGCAGTAGATGCTACTTACACAGGAACAAGGGGATCCAGCTTATTTCCAGAGGCCTAATATCATCTAATCGTTATGCCAGAAATATGGCTTTGGTCATTGCATTCCCAGACACCACTGTGGACAGAAACATGTTACGTAAGTCGTGGTGTGGGAGAAAGTTGAATATCCGAACTCATACACACACATTATGTAATTACAGCCCAATACCTGCTTGGGTTTACAGTGCAGCCTATTCGAAATGAGGGCCATTGAAAATAACTTGTATGAAAGCAACGTTTCTTTTTTTTATTTCACATTTTTATTTTTCATCATAATGAAACAGCATCACTGATACAAAAAAACACATCCCCTTTGTTTAGGTACAATTACAAATGTGAATGTTCAGCCTGATCCACAGGACGCAGAGACACTGAACAGCAGCTAAGGGTCCATAGAAAAATAAGGCAGGTGGTTCTGCACACCTTTCTAAACACTGTCGGTGTAGCTGGGGACTTTACAAATCCACAAGAAGGCTTCTCATGTAGGCCAGCACAACATACAACAGTATTGTACAGCTTGGCTCAATCATGCAAAAGAGGTGAAGAGATACGAAGCTATCCAAAATGTGAGAGGATAAATTCATCCAGACCGAATACCTGAGATACTAAAGTGGGTCGAGGTGTAGTGTAGAGGGAGCTCTGAAGAAAACCTGCCACCTCTGTCTTGCTGTGTAACATGAGCCTTTTTACAAAGATGAAACCCAACCTGAGGAAGAGACAAAGCTCTTACATTAGCAGGAGGCTATTGAAGTTGTAGCCAAACATCCGTAAACTGTGTGAAGAGAGTGAGACAGACTTTAAAACTGATAATTCATTATTAAACATTCATGAGGACTGACCCCTTCGGTCACAAAGCTCGCTGACTTAATGAGGCTGAGGAAAGCTTCAATTCAAGTAACATCATGGAAATAAAACCTCAACAAAACTCGGTCTCAAAAGGTGTTTCTATGACAGCAGTGCTACACAATACAAGCCACAGTCAACTACAACTGTGTACGATTGTCCTGGTAGAGCTTCACAACTAGCTATCACTGAAGCTTCTTGGTATGCACCTGCACGTTAGCTAGCGGCATAGACTGTATATTTGAACGTAACCACGTTGGAACCAGAAGTGACCATATTTGGACACCAAAGGAGGAGGGAAGAGTCGGGTCTAATCCTTGAACCTGAGGTCACTGCCCAATGTGTATGAGACCCGACTTCAGTGCCGGTCTCATTGGAGACCAGACCTGTCAATCAAGCTAACTCTGCCCTTACATCTTCCTCTTTTTGAAGAGTAATGCTATGTTCACACCAAATGTGAAGCCAAATTACATAATAGCTGCAAGCAATAGATGCAAATTTGCGTTGCATGAGTGGAAAAAGTTTTAACTTTAACAGATGGACCACCAGCGCAGTAACCAGAAGGATTAACTTTAGCTAATGACAACAGAATTTAAGATTGAAAATTACAATTTTTGAAGTGAAGTCAGTTGGATTTTTTTGGAGCCAGCATCTAGTGGTCATCAGAAGTATTGCACTTCTATTACACTCCTGCATTGGCCTCATTTTTTTAGCCTTGCTTCCTTCACCCATTTCTTTATACAGTCTATGGTTAGCGACTACGACTAAGTTAACATCCAAGCTATTAGTTCTGTCAGAACCTTCCTACAGTGTGGACACAAAAAACTTTGGATGATCTTGTCGTGCTTCTGTTGAGTGTAACATCGTTCTTTTAGAAAAACTTATTTAAAATCAACACCGCTTTAAGTTTCAACATAGTGTTGGTCAGCAGGAGCCAGAAAGCTTCAGAGACTTGTCGACTTATCTCTGAGACTTCGATGGAAATTGTGTCAAGAAGTAGACTGTTGATTTTCTACGTCCTGATATGAGAAGCTAACATTAAAACAAGAAAATATATATGTGTGTGTGTGGAACAAATTTTCTACAAATATACAAGCATCAAATAAAAGAAAAAAAACTACTGTCATACAGCAAGAAAAAAAGTCTAATACACGTTTTATATATATATGTATATATATATATATTTTATATATACTAAAACAAACACTGGATTGCAGAAGACTTGTCAAGTCGAATCCCCGAACAACCCACTCACAGGCAATGAGTGTCAGTGTACCATAAAATAAAGATTATTTACAAAGCATATACAATTGTCCAAAAAGACCATGTTTGTAGTCCAAAAAACATGCACATAATACACTATTTCATTTGAAATATCTATTTGTTTTCATGTATGTAGATCCACAAAGGATCTATAAAATGTTGTCCACTTTGGCTGATGTGTTCGTGACACATATCGGAACGGGAGACGAGGTGAAATGAGGCTAAACTGGAGGTTTTGATATCATCAGCTGATTTACTAAAGGCACCTGTTTTACAAGCCAATTATAATGAGGAAGCCAAAAGGCACAATTTAAATAATTTCATCATTTTATGATTTGTATCTAATTCGTATGTTATATTAAAAGCAATTTTTTTAAAACATGCATAATCATTTGGAGGTTTTGAGGTTAAACACCAAACAGTAAAACTAATTTGTTTTCTAACAAATGAGAACGTAAATTAACCCTGATTAATAAATTTTAAGCATAGAAAACTATTTTATTTAAAAAAGAAAAACTGGGCCACATCCTTTACGTATTAAAACTATGAATTCTTTAGCTAGCTCCTCCATCATTATGTGCGTGATATTGTTTACCACGCCTCTTGCTTTAGAGGAATAGTTGTGTGTTAAACTTATTGCTGAGATTCAGAGGAGACGACTCACTCATGTTTGGATGCTAAATATGAAGCTAGCACATGAAGATAGTTAGCTCAAGCCTAGCATAACCACCAAGACCAGGGAAACAACAAGCCTAACTGGACAGTTAAAACCCACTAACCAGCACCTCTAAAGAATAGTAACTAAAATATTCTGAATATTCTTGTGGTTTAATTGGTGTAAAACTCAAAATGTAAACACCGAGTTGCTGCTTTCTATCCTATACCCTGCTAGCATCGTATTTAGCCTGTGGACATAAGTGGCGACAATCATCTCATCTAATTCTGTGTATTTCCCACAATATCAAACTATTCTCTGAAGCTGAATAACACATAATAAGAAAGAGAGCGTGTTTACTCAGCAATATGGCACCGTTTGATAATATTGTCTTGGCATTTTGAATGTAAAAATATTTAAATGTCATATTTTATCTGGTTGTCATTCATTTCATTTACCAAATCACATGTTTTAATTCTGTTTTATTCATATTCTTGCCAATTATTTATAAAAATAATAATTGTATTTAGCTGTTGAGCCCTGTGGTAATAAGTGATTCCAGCAGGTGTATGTACTGCTTGTTGGAAATGATCATCAAGCTGAAAGGCAGTAGGATAGTATGTACAGCACTCATATTTTCAGTAGATACACTTGATTATGTACATTCATACCTTGCATGTTCAGATCCTCCGTGACAGTAATACTGAGAGCACCTCCTAACTTCGTGTGCACAGTCGGAAAGAAGAAGAAATAATGATCTTGACTAAAACGAACCCGCCAACTAAAAACCATATGTGCGTTCAGACTTTGGCAAGGCTTCTGGTAGCAGGGCAGCAAAATAAACCACAATTTCCCAAGTGAAAGACTGAATTATATTAGAGATTAACCATCGTTTTGAGATGCTGCTGGATCAACTTCTGGTGCAGATGTCTGTATGTGTGGATGCATCGTGTGTTAGCTCTGCGCACAAAGTGAAACAAAATGCTAGAAGTGCTCCTCTTTTTTGTGTTTTCCCCCCTGGATGACGACACACTCCACCTCCCCAAATGTCTTCTTCAAGTTTGCAGAGGACTGATGGACTTGCATCGTCACTCCAGCCCCGCCAATCGCACGGGGTCCACAGATCTGCTTCAGGTGAGGGCTGCAGATTTCTGCGTTTGCTCCGTAGCTGGAAGTGAGAATTGTGATGTTTCAGGTTGTCTTGATGAGTCTGTCACCCCCCCCTCCCCCACCCCCTCCCTCTCTGGGTGTCGATCCCTCGTTTTGAGTTGTGTCCAATCCAAAAAAATGCAAAGAAAAGAATAAAAATAGATTCCGAGCTGAAAAGATGTCCTAACGACGATGTTTTAACTTGGTGCAGCACACTATGTCCATGTGTTGAGGTTTTGTGATGTGGGTGTAGAGGGTGACTGCACTCTTGAATCGGAGGAGGAAGAAGAAGATTTTCTTTAGTGGCCGCCGCCGGAGCCCGGGGGGTTGTGGATCCAGTCGAGGACGATGAGCGACAAGCTGCCAATCATGAAGATGATTCCCACGACCAGGAAGACGGTCGCCTGGAGGGAGATGGAAAGACCGAACAAGAAGGGATTGAGTGTGTGGACATGCACAGCAGAGGTCTGGACAAAGTTCTGACTGGACAGTGTGGAGAAATCTGACACCGTGAGAAAACACTTACCCCGATCTTCTGCGGGGAGCGGAACGGCACCGACTTCACCAGGCGGATGTAAAAGGCAGCAGGTAGGATGAAGATGAGCATGGTGGCAGCAGAAGAACCTGCAACAAGAAGAACGACCACTCAGCCAATCAGACAACAGTATTTGGGACATTTACCTTAAGTTTTCACCATTAAACTGAGGGAGGGGTGAGACGCCCTGGACTGTTTATAGAAACTGACAAAGCTAATGTGACGTCCAAAGCTGGTTTGTGGACTTCAGGAGTTTGGTATTTGGACGTGGCCATGTTGGTTGTTTGGAGCCAGAAGTGACCATATTTGGATATGAGGGCCTGTCAATCAAACTAACCACAACCCTAAATCTTCCATTTCTCTCAGCCTGAAATCCCTATAATGATAAATGATTTTCCAGCACCTAGTGGCCATCAGCAGTATTGGCTCAATGTTGAGACCCACTTGCTTCATCCATTTCTATTTACAGTCTATGGGTACAGGTCATACTGTTTGATTGCCTTTTAGTTCAGTGCAAAACATTTTTGTCAACTTAATATATAAACAGAACTTCTTTTTAAATCTCACGGGTGTTTGTCATTTAATCACAAACGTTCACCTTTGGCCCAGTTCACCACGTCAACAATGAAACTGTTGACATAATGAACATAAACACAAAATGGTGAACTTTACATTTGTACAATAGAGCATCAAACTGCAGGAATGAGAGTGGAAACACGTGGGAATGCAGCATTCGCCAAGACAGGTTTGGCAAAGGTGAAGCTTTTTAAGGTGTATTTTGGGAGTGTGTGTGGTTAGGGATTTGTGCCTGGGCCTATATGATCAGAAATACCAAATACTTAAATGACAAGCCCAGTGGTATGTGGTAGTGTCACTGATATTTGCATTTCATTTAGGATTTATATTTAAATAGTGCAAACAGTACATTCTGTGCCGACTCATTAGTGTGTGTCTGATTGATTTGGGAGTACTGTACTTTTTTGCACTTACACATTTGCCTAATTTTTAAGCCCCACTTGCTTCGTTCATTTCTATATTCAATGCATGTTTGTGACCCATGAATTCACTTTGATAAGTGGTGAATTTACACTTCATTCACGTAAATGACAAACAATCTATTCACATGTAGACGGCATCTCTCTGCCCTAAAACCCCCAAATCCTTGGCTGCTCAGCACTGACTGTCCCCTAACACCCTGGATACAGCTGTTGGACACTTCACAGTAAGAGATATTCAACACCTATGATTATTTTTAGCTTTGTGGGGTCATTTGAGCAAATTATCTGCAGCCTAATATCAGAGAGACACGTCCAAGTATTTGTACTGGTTGGTGTTAATGGGTGTGTGTGTGTAGCAGCAAGTGTATTCGATCCAGTGGTCACAAACCCCTCACGTGACGGTACAGCCGACACAACCTGACACTTTAAGCTTCTATACTTCCAGCGCCTTTACTTAAGAAAACGACCCCTGAACTGAAGGCGCTAATCAGGCCTCCCGACCGCCGCCCTCACTGTTTCATGATCTTGCATTTCTGTCAATGCTGCCGATTGATTTGTTGTGTTCCAGCCTCACCGAATCTCTGCTTAATTTGATTAAAGGCTACAAGTGTTACCCACATCACTCCCTGTTGATGTTCACCAGGACTCACCGATGAAGCCGAAGATATCCCTGATGGTGGGGACGAAGATGACCAGCATGTTGTTGAAGACCAGGATGGCGGCAGCAATCAGCATGTGGCGAGTCCAGCTGAACTCTCGACCGCTGAACAGCAAAGTGGTGATGGAGGAGCGGATCTGGGAAAACACAAAGTACATTTCAGTGTTGGACTCAATCAGTTTGGTTTGAAAGTTTTTCTTAAACACGGTGCGAAGAATCGCTTAGAAAAGTCATACAGACTGTACACAGAAGTGGACGAAGCAAATATGATGCCACCTGCTGGTTGTGTGGAGCCAGAATGACCATATTTGGATATGAAGGGAGGAGTGAGGAGGCAGGTCTGACCCTTGAACCTGAGGACACTGTCCAATGTGTATGAGACTCAACTTCAGCGCTGCTCTCATTGGAGACCTGACCTATCAATCAAACTAGCTACACTACATGCTTCACCCATTTCTCTATACAATCTATGAACATTCCCGATGGAGGCGCGTGTTTTGATATATATGTTTTATCTGGATTTTCTCAAAGCTGCAGGACTGCAGGGAAGAATGAACACATGGAACAATAAATACCGTATTTTCTGGACTATTGAGCGCACTTGTCTATAAGCCGCTATTGAATTTATTCGAACAGTTTCATGTGGTCCACTCTGACGGGTCTGATGTGACGATGCTAAATGTATCAGTGGCATGGAGCTTGCTAGCTTGTAAAAAGCCAACGAGCTTCGTGCCGCCGATACATGAGAAACACTGGTGTTTAAGTTCGAAGCGTCAGAAAAAAGTAGCGGCTTATAGTCCAGAAAATACGGTAGTGCACCCAATGCATTTACATGGACACTGCTGCCTTTTCTGTGCATGCAGTCCGTCTCTGTCCCAGAAACATATCATTGACAACAACAGTCTGCATGTCTGCCAGTCTGTGGCTGAGGCTGATTCCCACACTTGGCCACGGACTAAAGTGTGTCAAGTGCTATGAGGCCTGTGTGTGTGTGTGTGAGAGAGTGGAGAGAAGCTGGAGTCCCAGCTAAGTCGCTGAGCCACAGGCAGCCTGTTAAAGCCCCCACTAGGTGAAAGGTTGCAGGTATGAGGTGAAACCCGAGGCAGCGTCGGCCTGCGGGCCACAGGGAGAAAGGTTACAAAGAACGCCGCTTACAGCGCCCATTCAAAAAGGCTGGGGATTATCTCCCGCAGCGCAATGGGACCATAGGATTGCATCAGCCGGTAGTGAGAGGAGGGCGGGCCCGCCTGCAGGGGGGCGGAGGGGGGAGGAGGTGCTTCTTTACACATCCTCTCTATTGTCACACTTCTTTTCTTGGCAGCCGGTCTTCACTGACTAGTTCCACATTAAAGCAGGTGAGGCTTTTCCAGTTGCACAGCTGTGGCCCACTTCAAAAATATAACATTCAAGAGAGGTTTCAGTGACTTCTTTCTACCTGTTTACCTGGAAAGACATGTGCAGTCTGTTTCCACTGCTGGGAGAATATCACATGTCCTCTTTAGGCCGTCTCAAGCACAAGATTTATATTCAGTTAGCATGGGACAATGGGGGGAAAAAAAATCAAATTAAGTGGATTTTCTGCACTGTCAGACTGAACCGAGTGACCTCCATCGTGACTCGGGTGTCCACTGCCAAAGAAGTGTCTCCACTTCAGCCAGATCTCATTCCTCGTGAGAGATAATGACAATAATTTAAGTGCATCTACTCCCAAAGTTTTAAAACACTTTGCCCCCAACCGCCACCCCCTCCACTCCCACCAGCTGTTGCATAATTAGGCCAGTTTGGAAAACTAGAGCCTGAATGTGACATTTCTCTCCCAAGCTCCAAGCTATTCAGCACCCGACTGTTACCTGGCGCGAGGCCTTTGGAGTTCACCGTGTGATATTTGCACACTTTTTACGACTTACTCTTTACCCATCAGCCTGCACGCACGCACAGACACACACAACATACACAGTCGGGTTATCCAGGACACATCTGGCTTCATCAAACCAGAGGCTAAATTCTTAGTTGTGCAGCCTAGGTCTGCAAAGTGTGTCCAAATTAAAAGATAGAAAATAGCCCACTGGTGTTTTTGCTATAAATTCAAGTTAAGTCAAGATTTGTGCAAAAGTGAAAGCATGTGACAAATGGCAGATGCTATGTGGCAGCTGTGCAGTGAATGTATTTTCTGCTTCTCAGTTTGCTTTTGAGAGTCACACATTTGAATTAGCGCAAGAAGCAGAGCGTGAAGTGAAACTACCTGCAGCGCGGGAAAAGTCCCTTTTCAAGTAAAAATATCAACAGGACGGCCACATAACAGGCTGCAGAGGCTCTGTACTGTTACTGGAAGCCACACAGTCAAACTGGCGCCTTTTTTGTGAAACTAAAACTGTGCCTAGGTAAAACCAAAACAAACTCTCAAGAGCAAACAGGCTCCAAAACATTGAGAAGTGAATGCAGACATGAGCTCTCTAGTGGTGACACTGGCCCTCTGCAACAACAACCACACTATGTGAGCTGCATCTCTGGAGGTTTTACAGATAAAACTTTTGTAACTCAGTGAGAATATTTTTTTCCAGCATGACATTTGCATCGTCTTAATTACTTGTTTCAGCCTTTTTCATCTAAAAAAGAGCCTCAGTGCATCTGGACTAAAGCACATTTACAGTTTTTGTAACTGTACTGTGGTTAATAACTGATCTATAGCATTTACTGATAGAGCTTTTACAGAGTTATGTTTAACCAACTTACAAACTTTTTACTGATGTTGTCAGAAAGTGGTTTCTTCCTCTCCAAAAAGCAGAACTTAACTGTATAGAAGCAAATTTTCATCACTGTTTCAAATGGTCATATAATTACTGTGTTAACGTAACACCAACAAAACAATAGAGTATTACTTTTATTACTACGACTTTTTTCTTTAGAAGAAATAATATAAGAATGTCCTTTCACTGACCAGACAGAAAATATTTAGAACGATTAGCTAACTGTAAAAATGTTAGCATAATATCTACCTTATATATACGCACTTAATGGAACGCAAGGTAGTTGTTACAAATAGCTAACCACTACTTGAAATGGTAATGCAGTTACAGTAATGTTGTGTTTAAGAAACATAGATCAAAACATAAATAGTTAGCATGATTCAAGCTAACTGCAAAAACTGCCATTTGTAAAGAAAGAGGATTTTGCACACACACACACACACACACACATTGATATAAACACATTTTAAGAGAAGTGTGATCAGCCAGTAGCACACGAGGCTACAAGTGTTTAAGCTAGCACTAGCCAAAGTTTTTATGTTTATGATGGTAAAGCACAAAGGTGACGCTGCAGGTGTTAATCAGCTCGTCTGCAGGCCTCTCCTGTGGTTTCTGTCTGCAGTCGGACCATGAGAACTGGAGCAAGTTTGACTCCACATAAAGCCCTTTCATTATGTGCTGGATCCATCCAAAGCCCTGTGTGATCTGGCCTCTGTTCGCATCCATCCTTCACGTGACTGCACACCCACACACACATATCAGTGTCTAACCATTTGTCTCCCACACACACACGCACACACACACACACACACACCCACACACACATATCAGTGTCTAACCATTTGTCTCCCACACACACACGCACACACACACACATTTTCCCTCCTCTCATATAGAAGTGCTTCCCCACAGGAGCCAAGGACAGTCGCAGACAAAGCTAACATTAATCTCTGGCTGAAGGTCGACATTATTTTCTTGCAAAATGAAGGTCAGGAGGATTCAAGTTGTGATTCTCAAAGGTCAAATGGAAACTTGGCAGAGCACAGTGCACATGCATCCAACTTGGTCAATCTCTGTTACAGCCACACTCTTTAACTTGCCGTCAGAATAGTTATGGCCGGTTAATTAAACATTCCCACCTCTGCATGAATGCATGTTTCTAATCAGGATACTTTGCACAAATGAACGTTTTTGTTTTTTTTCACTCCACAACTGGCATCAAATAATCGTGGCATTTCTCAGACTTGAACAAAGCAGGTCATGACTCATCCATTTTCTTAGGTATACATGCAGGTATAAACAGGCCAAAACCACTTGGTAACACGCCCTCACCAAAGGAGTTATGTTGACATTTTGAATAAGTTTATGGGCTTCTCATCTCCTAACCCTGGCAGCGGTGCCGCCCCACTCTATCCACTAATTCACCACAGCTGCTTTGCCACATACCATTCCTGTCTTGTATTTCTCTGTCCTTATGAAATTTATATCTCCTTCCTCGAACTCTCAGTGCTCGTTACTTTAACAGGTCTGCTCTATTTCCTGAGTGGTATTTAAAGTAAATTAATTCAGTTAGTCAGACAGACACACGTGTCAAGGACACAATGAGTTCTACACAAGAAGTACACCCAGCTTTATTTAGGTTAGAAACTGAAACCTAAATGAAACATTGTATTTAGAAAAAAAAGCAACATGTTAGTTTTAGCTACAGCTGAAGCTAGCTTGATACTTGATAATTACTTTAGCTGTTTAGCTAACTGTTTCTCAGAGAAAGGTGTGTAAATATGTAAAGTTGATTCTACAAATTACACACACACACACACACACACACACACACAGATGCACAGTTTAGGCAACAGCAACATAACCCAAATTGTAATATTTCCAGATGGGATTCAGGGAGTCTTCCAGAAATGAAGCCACGATGAGTCGACCAGCCCGACTGTGTGTGATTTAAGCAGATTTCTGAGCATCATTTATCATTTCATCACATCACACATTTCCAGGCCCGTGCTGCCCTGGCAGAGGTTTGTGTTTCTGTCTGCCTTGTCTGATCGCTCACCCACTGTCTCACTGGCTCCGCCCTTCTATCTCCCTGGCGGTCATGGTCAGGGTGAGGGTTTTTCCACTGTCCACTCTGCAGTGGAAGTTTACTGGCTAGGAGATGTGTGGGGGGGATCCTCTCTCATATTCTCTTTCACACACACACACACACACACACACATGTACTTCTATCTTTGTAGGGACACTCATTAACATAATGCATTCCCTCGCCCCTCATCAGCCAAAGCGTCCTCACTTCCCAAAAATGTCCTCACACTCTTGGTGGAATAATGTGTTCAAGTCCCCACTTTGTATCAAGTACGAGAACACACACACACACATACACAAAACAGAAACGGAAGGAAAAAAAAACAGCAATGTCTGCTGGTGGGGAAGTGTGTGTGTGTGAGGGCATGCAGCAGATGTCTAAATTGTAACAAATTACGATGATATCTGAATGTGTGTGTAAATATGAGATAGTGAATCTATGAGTGAACAGGTGCACAGGAATTTCCAGGTTTATATCCTGTGTACACTGTATATAAATGAGTGTGTGCTGTGTCACGATGTATGTGAGTTTTCATGACATGTAGTCACTGCTGCATCACTGTTCCCGGTTTGAATATCAACAAAGCTGCTGCCCCCTAGTGGCTCCCACCCGCTACTGCAGCCTCTTCAGAAATATTTCATAAATAAGCAGCTGCTTGTCTATACATTAAACCAAGTTTGTGTGGGGGTGTGCGTGTGTGAGTGTGTGTGCGCCTGAAACCTAAAACGGGGCAGGAAACTTCCTCTGGCCAGCAGCCATTTTTGTTCTCCAGGAGTCAGATAAGGGCCAAGCTAAAATTATCCCATTGCCATATATGGAGAGGGAAGGAAGAGGAGTGAGTATGTGTGATTGAGACTGACAAGTTTTGGTGACTAGGGATCAAGTGAGGCTGACGTGTGACCTCCGCATGGAGAGAAACGAGGACATAAAAAGTGAGACGGGCCTCACTGCCGCAACCATAAAGTGTGTTTGTTGATGTAATTGAGGTGTGAGTTTTTTACACCCGTAGCCTGTGTGTACTCAGGGTTTAGGATGACGACATTAGTCAGGTTCCCAACTGAACAGTGCGTTCTTTTATTTCTTTTTTTTTAACCAAACAGCCAGGAAAAAACAGCTGCGTCCAGAAAATGCCAAAAAAGCCTGACTCTGCAGTAAATACAAAACTGAGTCTGTCAGCAAGGCGACACAGAGTGGCAGCAATGTTCGAAATTTACAAGGGTGGTGTATGTTTGTGTGAAGAACGTGCCTGTGGGCTCTGACGTAAATCAAATTATACTGCTGCTTTAAGTGAGGCGTCGTTTATTGATGCTGAGAGATGAAAGAGCTCCTCACCATGAGGGAACATTTTCTGCTTTTCAAACTATATGGCTACACATGTCACCTGCTTAAGATGCAGTGGAGACAGACTGTGTGTTTGCGCATGTTGTACTCACAGGGAAAAGCACGATGGGGACAGTCAGGGTGACGGCGGTGAGGACAGCCAAACGCACCATCAGCAGCAGAGTGTCAAACTTATACACTTTGGTGAAGGTGTGGAGTAACTCTGCCTCCACGTTATCTGTTGTGGGAGATCAAGTAAACCAAAGATACAGTTTATGAACATCAGGAGATTATTTCTGGTCGAGAAAAGTCTGGAAATGAATCTGCTGCTTATCATATCACAGTTGTTGGTAATGGTTAGAGCTCAGCAGCCAGTGGGTATTGTTACTCTTACCATAAAAGGTCAGGTAACCAAACAGTGCAGACAGCATGTACATGATGAGCATGGCCAAGATGGACAGGTTGGAGACATTCTGCATCTTTTTCCGACTGCGACTGTTCACAAAACACACATAGACACACACACAGAGGTAAACCTAAAGATCTTAAAGGTGAAGAATAATTCATGTGGTTTCATCCAATAAAAAAATCATCTAAAATGCTCATTACTACTTATATACCAGCATCCTGCGGGGTGGATAATGGGGACAAACTAAACTTTGAGAACATGTAACGTTTGTGCACAGCTACGTTCAGGTACATTAGCAGGTTTACCCTCTGCAGAGAAAACACTTTGTGCTCATTATGAGGCCACTGTACCGAGACCATGCTGCACCTGGTATCAAAACACGACCCGCCTTTATTTTTCCTGAGGTTACAGAGCGTGGTGCATTCACTGTGGAGTTGGCGCTGCTATGACTTAAAACAGATGCTTCATTTCTGTTCCATCAAATTAGGTAAATTACAGCTTTTAGAACTGGTTCAGTAACATCAGTGTTTACTGGCTGGGTTCAGATCCAAAAGTATCGTGAATCTTAATGAATATGAGGTTGTTCAAACAAGAAGTAGGTGGCGCTAATTCTCACAGTGACCCTGGTCTTAGTTTATGTCTGACTGCAAATATATTTTGATGTCTTGTATGACAGTTTGTGCTGCGTACTTGTGATCGTAGCTCTTATTACCGTATTTTCCAGACTATAAGCCGCTACTTTTTTCCGACGCTTTGAACTTAAACACCGGTGTTTCTCATGTATCGCGGCACGAAGCTCGTTGCCGTTTTACAAGCTAGCAAGCTCCATGCTGTCGATACATTTAGCGTCGTCACATCAGACCCGGTCAGAGTGGACCACATGAAACTGTTCAAATAAATTCAACAGTGACTTATAGACAGGTGTGCTCAATAGTCCGGAAAATACGGTATATAGACAGGGTCCTTTCTCAGTAAGTGTGGTTATGTGTTTGTTATAAACATCAATGATGGACTGCACACTGGAAGTACTACAGTCTGTGTGGTCTGCATCTGTATGGATCCATACTGAGACGATACCACATGACCACTATCACTTTGTATTAGAGGTCAGTGAGATGTAGCGATAAGAGGAGGACTTACTCTTTCAGCTCACTGTAGATAGGCAGCACCTCCGGGTGGCAGACAAATGCAAAGGCCAGGATGGGCACGGTGTATGCAGTCTGCAGAAAAAAACAGAGTAGTATTTAAGATGCACTGATTCAAATTCAGGCAGGAAAAAGTGATGGTGCTGCTCGCGTAAATGAACCTGCACTAAGCCTCACAATTACGTGATGTCAGTCAGAAATACTCGTCCAGTAAACTGAGTACTCGCTGTTGAACAGAAATGCCTTGTTCTTTCTCACAGAGGATGGTGCTGTGGTGCCAAGATGGAAACAGGGGAGAAGGGCTGAGCACAGAAGAAACCTTCTCCCTGGTATTTAAGAGAGTTCACACACCAGACAGATGGACTCTGAACACTGCAGCCTACAATCGCCTGGTTCCCAATCGAAGCTCCACATCCAGACCGAGCCAATAGCATTTCTTAATCAAACAACCTCACACCTATCTTACCTGAGGCATGAGAAAATGTCTATTTGTAATAGCTGTTCTTACAAAATGTTTTTTGGATCAGACAAGTTGTTCTGACACGGGCACAGGACACACTGAAATAAAAATAAAATGCAAATATCTATGACACTACCTCACACCACCAGCCCCGTGTCCCATTGGGAATTTACTATTACTTGTCAATTTAGTATTTCTGATCATATAGGCCCAGGCACAAATCCCTCACCACACACACTCCAAAGCCAAAAACACACCTTAAAAAGCTCCACCTTTGCCAAACATGTCTTGGCGAATACTGCATTCTGCTTTTGTTTGATTTATAGGTTGAGAGCTGCATTCCCATGTTTCCACCCGACTACTCATTCCCACTGTTTGATGCTCTATTCTGCAAATGTAACGTTCACTACTTTGTTCATTTTGTCAACAGTTTCAAAGTGAACATTTGTGATTAAATGACAAACAGCCGTGAGATTTAAAAAGAGGTTATGTTTATATATAAAGTTGGACAAAATGTTTAAATAGCAAGACCTGTAACCACAGACTGAATATAGAAATGGACAAAGCAAACAGGGCTCTAACATGAGGCTAATGGAGAAGTGCAATACTCCCCATGGCCACTAGATGCTGCAGTGTCATCCACACTAAACAGCATCCTCATGTTCAAGGGTCAAACCGACCTCTTTACTTCTCCTTTCATATCCAAATATGGTCACTTCTGGCTCCAAACAACCAACATGGTGACGTTCAAATGCCAAACTCCTGGCTTCAAACCAAGGGGTGGCGTCACTTTGTTTACCTTCGTCCAGTCTATGCACAGTCTACGCCTGTAGCAGACATCGCCACCAAACCCATCGTACCTGTGAGTTGAAGACGAAGTATTTGGGCGTGCACATCTCCTCGTCGTCAGGGTGAGGCTCAAAGTGGACTCCCGTGGAGTGATGGGCGTCGTGGCTGCCGATGACCGCAGGGGAAACGTCGGCCCGGGAGAAATCCATCTGCCCCGAGCTGTTTTGTAGCACGTGCAGCCCCGGCATCCCCGAGGCGTTCATACTGAGGTTGGCTGAGTGGCCGTAAAAGAAAGGGAGAGGGCAGGGCAGCTGGGTCTTCTTATAGATCATCTGGAAAAGATCAATTTGAAGTCAGACTACAGTCCTTGTTGTGTATTTCAAATTTGTCAGTTTGGTTTTTATTTTTGGCCTGAGGTAATTTTCTTAAGCAGCTTTCTCAACTGGACGCTCGGTGTAATAGAACCTGTGGAGGCCATACTGGATGTCCTGAACTCTCATGCACAAGCTTCAGGATTGAAAACGACCAGTTTTGCAGCTTTTACATGTGTAATGATTGGCCAGGATGGGAACTTACCACACACAGAAAGAAGACCATACACGTCAGGGAAAAACCACTTGTGTAACCCAGGTAACCTACAGAGGAGACAACAGTCATGATTAAAGCTGTTCTTGCTGTTTTCCCTTTTACCTTCAAGTTTATTTTGGTATCTAGGATGTGGGTGACATCCCATTTTAGGTTGTCACCCATATTAAGACCATAGATTGTATATAAAAATTGATGAAGCAAGCGTGACATCGCCCGTTGGTTTGTGGACTTCCCTTTTGAAGCCAAGAAATCAGCATTTGAACATCACCATGTTGGTTGTTTGGAGTCAGAAGTGACCATATTTATATGAAGGGAGGAGGCGGGTCTGACCTTTGAACTTGAGATCAGTGCTCAATTTGTATGAAACTCAACATCTTATTGGAGACCAGAGCTGTCAATCAAACTAACCACACCCCTAAATCTCCCTCTTTTTGAAGCCTAATATCTCCTTAATGATAAATGATTTTCAGATGGAGAAGAAGAGTTGACTTTATCTAATGACATCAGAATGACTTGTGAAATTTATTGACTGAGTATTTCAGGATTGAAATGGACCATTTTTGAATTGGAGTTAATTGGAGTCATCATCTAGTGGCTGTTTGGTGTGCTGCACTTTTTTGCACTTCATCATTGGCCTCATTTGTTCGACCGCTTGCTTCGTCCATTTCTATAAACAGTCTATGATCCAGACTTACAAAAATCAGATCCAAGCAGAACTGAGCAGCAGTATGAATGAAGCTTATATTTATATTAACAGTGACCAAAACTAATGCAGACAACTACAAATGTAATGCCAAAATCCTTATTGCCTGTGTCATTTATTTAACTCAGCTCTGAGCCTTAATCCAATTTGCTGCTTTATGTCTAATTGTCTTAATTACATAATGAGGTCCTTTTGGAGCTGAGTCGGCTAAGATGAATGAGACTCCTGCGTTCATAAATTACATCTGAGTGGCGCAGCTGACTACAGGCTTAATAGCAGTGTACTGTTACTGTAACTCCTAATTGGCAGAGCTGACTAAGGCCTTGACGAGTGTTACATTACTTCTGCTTTGACGGAGCTTATTATAGACAGCTACGGGAACACAGAGGCTCATTTGGCTTCAGGTAGCAGGAAATGAACAAGATTCTTTTGGAAACACTTTTAGACGTACATAAGTTAAAACTCAGAACACTGGGTGAGCTATGTGAACGAGATATACCTGTGCAGCAGGTGTTACTGTGTCCTTACCAAGATTTTTGAGGAGAGACAAAGGCAGAATGACTCCGATCGACACAAACACCACCAGGTAGTTTCCGTTCAGGTACCATTCACTGCAAACACAGGACAGGGTTATTATCACAAGAGTAGGACAGGAGAATAGAAAAGTGTCGTCAGAAGCACCCACCCAGAGTTTTCCTCTAAGCCCAGGAAGGCTCGGATCACCTCTGGGAGCTCGTACTTCACAATGAACAGGTAGCTGGACATGGCTGCAGGAGGACAACAAGGAAAATAGAAACAGCTCTGTCACAAATGTTCCTTCACACAATCTAAATGATGTAAACCATGCATTTAGTTGCAGGTATTCTGGCTTCCTTTCATGCGTACATCTGAACACACTGATTTACCTCCGATGTTTTGCATGATTATTGATCCAAACGCAGCCATTTTTCCAGGCCAGCCGAAAGCTCTCTCTCCAAGCTTCTCGTAGATGAGCGATCCTGCCAAAACAGACATGATGATGAATCACTTGAGAATAAAATAATCACTTTAGAGCAAGAAGAAACATGAACAACAATGCTCCCACTGTCTTAACCTTCCTATTATGCTTGGAATCAATTTGACATATTTTAATGTTTCAAAACATTAGCTAGCATCATTTTTTTTGGCTTAATATTTTAGGACTTTTTGTAATTTAATAGGGACATATGAGTAAACATAAATTTAATTGGTGCTTTAAATAATAAAAAAATCATAGTTAGAAACAATTCAGACCTTTTAAAAATAACCAAAAAGATCTTTGTTTATCACTTCAGGCAATTCAATGAGATTTAATCGTGATTTTTGGGGGGTATTTTGTAGGTTTTAATAGGCATTCTGGATGGGGGCTTATGTTTGATTTAAAGGGATATGTAGGTAGCAACATGAAGTACCTGAAGCCTACACTTGAATATAATCATTTTCTGGAGGTTAAAATTGTTGCAGTTAAATTGACCCCAAGGGTAAAAGGTAAATACGAGTTAAACTTGTTAACCTACTCCTGTTACTTCTACCACCTCTGCAACTACTTCGCTTTCCCTGCTTTTCCAAAATGCCCTCAAAGAAGGGCGTGAACATTTTTCAGCCAACAGTAAACTTTATAATCACATCTCTCTTATGATCACTGAAGCACAACCTGTATTTGTAGTGTCTCAATGCTTCTTATTGAGAAACTGTCACTGATATCCCTCAGGAAAGTGCTTGGTAAACTTTCCATAAACATTTCATTTTAAGCTTCAAATCTTCACTCAGGTGAGAAAGCAACGACTATTTTTATAGGTTTGAAAAGGTACAACTGTAGTATTTTACAAAAAGGAAACAAAAACATAGGTGTATGCAGCTCAGTTTAGTTCTTTTCTGGCTCAGGTCACCTTGCATCATGTAATGGGGCCACAACCCTGAGGCTGACAACCACTGTTTTAGAGTAAGATTCATCAATGGCCATGTGGAGCCAGTCGAGTTTAATCATAGACTGTGAACAGAAATGGAAGAAGCAAGCATGATGTCACCTGTTGGTTTGTGGACTAAGGTTTTGAAACCAGGAGTTTGGTATTTGAACGTCACCATGTTGGTTGTTTGGAGCCAGAAGTGACCATATTTGGATATGAGAAGAAGAGTTGACTTTATCTATTGACTTGTGGTAAAAATGTATTGACTGAATATTTCATGATTGAAAATGGCAATTTTTTGAACTGAAGTCAATTTTGGAGCCAGCATTTTGCAGCCACAGGGAGTATCCCCGCATTAATTAGCCCCATTTGCTTCGTCCATTTCTATTTAGAGTCTATGAGCTGAATATAACTAATATGAACTTGGATACCAACCTCCTTCTTTAGCCGTCATCAGGAGCAGATGCACAGAGTATAAAGAGAGGATGGCCACAGCGATGAGAAGGACTCTGCACAGACACAGAGGAAATACAGACGTTAGTTGGAACAGTTTAATAAGTGTCTTTATGCAACTTTGATGCAGTTGAATGGACTCGATCCTGGCAGGTGCACTTTTCATCCCTTGTCTTTCAAACATCAAAGTATCTGTGACACTGCAGCTGCTCAGACGCATGTGTCATTCATTTGTTTGTGTATCTAGAGATGGATCATCTCAGGGGACGCTGTGTGCTTTCAACATGACTTTAAGACTGATCTAGCATGACCAGGGGAATGTCACGTCAATGTTACGTCCATACGTCCACCGGCTGCATTCTTCGAATGGCTTGCTATGTGTCAACAGGGTGATACTCACAGCACTGGGACAGAGCATTATCACTATTACTTCTTGTAGTAGCTTTACCCTCCAGCACCTTTTTTTATTGGTGGTGGTTCAAGTCGAGGTACTGCAATATTTCTCATCTTGGCTGTGGCCTCGTGACAGGGGCATGGACAGTGGAAAGATGGAGGGGGTTGCATGGGGGCACTAAGGAGTGTTGGGTGACAGCAGGGTGTCGGATGTTAGAGGTCCTCCATGCATGCTTGGGAAAAGCTAATTCATGCGCACGGGACAGGGAGGTGGGGGAAAGGTAGTAGAGGAACAGGATACAAGAGTTCAAACATCTCCGCTCTCTATTCCAGGTGGTTATGTGATTACAGTTTATTTAAACAAGAATTTATGACCTGCATAACTGGTGGCATTCCTTTAAGCTTAGCCTTGATTACCACTGCTAGAAAATGGTAATGTGCTAAACTCCCTGCACTGCACTCTACCAGCAACGCATTAACATCGTCATCAAGCATTCTAGCATGGTTAGCAGCTAGCTAAGACTCTTCTGTGTTTCTGTATGTCTTAAAATGCTAACAAAACTCAAGCTAGCAGGTACACTTTGTTGACATTCTGATCTATATAACCAGTTTTTACAGGTAGAATCAGTACATGTTAACACCAAATGCTAATGTGTGAATCTGGGATGGTGACACATTAGCATTGTTGCTGTGAGCATTTTAGCATTCTCAAGTCAACATGTTGTCGACTTCTTCTTTACATCTTAAAATGTACTCAAGCTACGATGAACATCATGTTGACATATTAACTTACATAATCATGTGTTACCGATAACAACAGTACAAATTCACACCATATGCTAAAAATAATATGTCATAATGCTAATAAATTAAATTGACTAATTTTGACTTCACACACCTACACTCAGCAGCAAATCTTTGTATCTTGTACTATTTTGTCTTTTATTCAGAGCCCATAATGACAATCCTATCAGTTAGAAGTGCTTTTTAATATGCTGAGGCACCATATCGAAGGAAAATGATCCCAAGAGACTGTGACTGACAGGGACCCTAAAAATCATTCAAATATTAGGCCCTTTAAATAAGAAAGAAAAGAAAATTCCCAAAGAGTTGTTACAGCTGAGCTAGGACCTGTTTAAAAGCCATATGCAAATACATAATCTAAAATTATATCATCATAACTCTGTGCCAAAACTGTGGTTTGTTTCTGTGAAGCCACAACTTGCACACACCTTCACTTAGTATGCATGTCTTAGGTACGTACGTAAAGAGAATGATGCCAGTGTTTGCCATGGCGAAGGACAGGCCCAGGATGCCGCTTCCCATGATGGCGTTGCTCAGGTTGAAGACGGACATGCCAAAGGAGGCGTGACCTGGATGCTGTTCAGAAAGGAAAGACAGGAGGATGAGAGATCAGTAATCCTCTGAGATGAAGTCAGCCTCAGTTAAGTGACGATATATTTAAATACTTGAAGCAGTGATGTAATCATTACAGCAAGAAGACAAATAGTTGGCAACATGTTGTAAACTACAAAAAGACCTTTGATGCCTCTGTTAAACCAACCACAACCAATCTACTCTGACATCCTACTACACTGTCACATGTTGACTCTTTAATGGCTTCCACTTATTATCAAGTTTGTATTTAATTCTCATTTAACATCTACTGGAGCTTACAACTGCTGCTTCTGAAAGTGCTTACACTGTATAAAATGAGGCCAATGTTAAAGTGCAAAAAAGGTGCAATACCTCAAATGGCCACTAGCTACTGGCTCCAAAAAACTGAGTATTTCATGACTGAAAATGAGAGTTTTTGAATTGAAATCAATAGGAACCATTGATTTGGAATCACTGACTTTGTCCAGATGTTATTCTGATGTCATTAGCTAAAGTCAACTCTTCTTCTCAGAGATCTGGTCCGTCTGAAAATCATTTATCATTAAGGAGATTTTTAGCTTAAAAAACATTTAGGGGTGTGGTTAGTTTGATGACCCCATTCAAATGCCAAACTCCTGGCTTCCACAAACCAACGTCCATTCTAGCTTCATTTATTCTATACACTTGTTCTCATTTAACCTTTTTACCCCGAACATTTAGCTATTAACAGAAAGTGACGAGTAATTTTTCGGCCATTTGCTCTAGCGACATGGTTCCAGCTGACTTTGAAAGCGACAAGCAGAGCTTCTGTACACTACCGTAATGTAGGTAATATGTACGGAACGCTGCACATCACAGCAGGACTCCATTCCCCTGCATTACTGCCATAATGTATGTAATATATACGAAACGCTCCAGTTGTCGGCTTTCAGAATCAGCTGGAATCACATTGTTACTGCAAATGGCCGAGGAATTACGGTAAGTTGGTTTATGCTAGTCACTCTGTTAAATGTTAAATGAAGAGGGAAGCTACATGTTGTGGTACTGAGTTCCTGGCTGAATAAAATACAGTAGCTATGATCCAAATGATATGTGAATAATGGATACGCTTGATTTGCTCACATACCCTCATTCATGGCTGCTCTGACAGAAACTCACAAGCTCCATCATGTGGCAAGTGTGTGTTAAAAACGACGACACTTTGACCATTGCTTGTGCTTTCACAATATAAAATGAATGAAGGGGGGAATAAAGCTTCTTTTGTGTTTAAAATCTGTAGATAAATCACTTAGTCACACAGACAGACACTGGCTCCATCAGTAATAATACTTCGTATTCTCTTACATATTCCTCATGATATTCCTCGTATTTCTTCTTCTTCATCATCCCATTTGCCAGGAACTTCTGGCTTTCTCCATCATCGTTATCGTCCATATACTGGCTGCAAGGACCAGGAAAAGAACATCAGATGTAGTTTGAGTTCAAATGCAACAGTTTTTAAATTAGCTGATATATCTGTGAAGGTTATTTGAGGTCATTTGGGCACATTAGGATCTTTAATTTACATAAATGTAGAAGATTAAGCCCTATCACACACAGACCCCAACTCTGATAGATAGTTACTGAGCAGCTGCCTGATCTGCAGCCTAAATAATAACATTTAAATTAACACTTGCTCAGAGATCTTCCACAGAAATCTAGTCAGACCGATCAGTGTCTGGGCATGAAGGAAATAAAAACTTCTCGGTTGCTGACCTGTTGATGGTGGCCTTCTCAGAGTCGATGGGCTCCGTGTAGCGGTCATCCAGGCTGTCGGTGCTGTCGTCATCAGCCTCCGTGACAACCTTCCTCATCTCCATGCGATCCATAACTCCCGGCATGGTGATGCACGCAGCAAGACAAGAGGCCAACAAACTTCACAAAATTCACAAGGTGGTGACACAAGGATCTTCTTCCACGAGTTTCAGGTGTATCTTCTGATCTTGAAGAAAAGCCCTGAAAACCAGAGGAAACACAAGAAGAAGGTTTGAGTTGGTTCAGATTTTCTGTATATTTTGCAGTTTTTCCCTGCTAGTAAAATATTCCTGTTCACCACAGGAATTACAATTTGCAACTGATTGCAGGCCTGCAGGCGCATTTATTATCTGGGCTTATCAGCCTCCTCTGGAGCCGTTCGGCCTTGATGAAAAACAGTCTGGGATAAAATGGAGCTGTCTACCCTGAAAACCACTCCCTAAAACTAAGCTCTTCCTCATATATTACCTTAAGGAGGAAAGCTCAGATGTATAGCAACCTCTTACACAGCTTCACTGGGTGGGTTGAAGTCCTCTTAGCTTTATTGCTACTTCCATTAGTGTGTATAACTCCTACTATTACTAAGAGTAATGGCCTGTAAAACACAAACTTATGTCACTTAAGTTTCTTGTATCTTTAGGAAGATATGACAAACAAGCATTGACGTAAAAAGAGATGGCGCTTTGGAGTCAAGTCCGCACACTGAGAAACCAGGTCAAAGATAACAGCTTCGTGAGGCCGTGTGACCACCACCATCAACACACGTCCTTGTTCATGTATGAGCTGCTTTCTTCAGCCTCGTCCACACACACACACACACACACTGGGACACACACTCCCATTTTCCATCTATGGCCTAAGTTACGTAAGGATGAGTTCAAATACAGCGAAGGTAACAGCAAGACGATTTGCGGCACTGTTTGCCAATCACACAAAGAGCTCTTTGATTGGGTTAGAAGAAGATGTCGAGTGCTACTCACTGACAAAAACACGAAAGGGGCAACACAAACCATGGCAACAAGTATACACAACCACAACACCACGGTTGTTACTCACATTGACGGACACTTAAGAGAAGGGACAGATGTGACATTCTCTTTTGTTTTGAAGTATTTAAAGCAGCAATCATGTGGGGCCATTGCTTTGAAGCTGGACCAGAGCATGTGGTTGTGTGCAAAGATAAAGGAAGAGATCGATAACTCTGACGTCTGTATACTGGACACTGAGTTACAGCTAGCAGCCATTTAGCATAAAGACTGGAAGGAGGGGGAAACAGCGAGTGTAGGGATCCTGCTGGGTATACGTCCTTATCTTTAAACAGAGGCAGGATAGCTGCTCCCCAGGTTTTTGTGTTAGTTCCTGGTTTTTATGCTAGGTTAGTCAGTTTGACAGATGACCCTGTGACAAATTATTTCTCTGGACATTATGTGAAGTGAAAACAATGCGTGGTCAGATTTTCATTTGTGGTGCAAAATAAGTGAAAACACAGAGAAGTTGTTGTGCGAGTAGTTTTTAAAGCTGCTGGTTTTCACTGAGTTGTCATCACGCCATCCAGACCAATACATTGCAATGTAGCATGCAGTGAGTTTTCTCTGTTGACGATGATGCTGTAAGTCACTAAAGTGAACCATTGAGCTGATAGATGCTACAGAAGGATAGCATACATATTACACTGCACTGTAATATGGCTAACTATGACAGCACCTTTATTTTCCAAGTATATAATAGACACCACTTTCCACCACTGATAACTACTTTAAAAGTGAGCTGGTAAAAATACCAGAAGAGGCTCGTTAGGCAACAGTTTCTATTGAGGGAAGTGGTTGAGCGGCAGTATCTTTACATCACAATGTGAATGAGCGTTTACAGTCAGCACGCCATCCAACAAGGACATCAGCTGCAAACAACGCCAGAGGCTCCGTCCCTCCGCCCCGGCCCCCGCCCCGGCTGATTGACCCGCGAGACCAGACACTTCTTCCAAACAGTGTTTTCTGCCACCGACAGGCTGCCGTTCACTCTGTGATCTTGTGCAAGTAAAACCCTTGATATCTCTGGGCCAACAGAGATTAAGCGGCTACATTACCGTTAACAACCACATCACACACACACACCGGTACACCTAATCTCTCCGTGTCGCTGTCTGGTGTGAGGCGAAAGGGAAAAGGGGAAAAGAGTTTTCGCTTTCTGCGGCCAAGAGGATTAACCTGTCTGACTGGGTTAACGTCACACGTTTTTTTACAACCATAAACTTATAGAGGCGGATGATTGGCAGCTCACACCTACAAATAACACAACGGGTGGAAAGGGCATTTTTGCAGGGTGCTGGGAAAAAAAATTAACTCAAATTTAATAATCACAGCGGTGCACAAAGACTGCAGGATTAACCCACACACAAAATGCCCAAAAATAAAAAGACAGATGACGTTGCAGAGACAATATACTGACATGAATCTTATATCAATCCCACAAGTGTTTGGGTCTCTTGGGGTGACCTGAGATGCCTTCACACTCATTTTAATGCTAAATGTCTGAGCGAAGCCTCACACTCTACTAAGCTGCTGGAGCTTTTTACATGAACTCTTCTCCTGCAGAGTTGTGCATGCAAATACTGTCATTGTGAAATCAGAAAACAGGAAAGTGCAAGAAACCTATCAGTAATCACACTTCCTGCTGTTAAAAGGCAAAACATAAACGACTCAACTTTTTTCTGTCTCTAAGTTTGAGGCCAAATTATTTTCTTTTGAATATCAGCAAAAAATCCTACTATCATGTAAAAGTAAAGTACAGATGAGGAAAAAAATCAAAAACACAGATTTATTCTCACTTTTTTTTTTAAACCTTTTTTGCACTAAGTTTCAAAATAAAACTGCACTCGGTTGAAGAAGAAATCTTGTTTTTTTCCTTCACACGGATCTGTTTCAAACCTCTACACTTCACCTACCTCATCCATCCTCCACCCAAACAAACTCTTGCATCAGCCACCTCTGAAATCCCTTCCAGCCAGGCACAGTTGCAGTAACTGCTCTGCATAACTACAAACACACCCTGCTGCAGCCAGGAGAGAAGTGCACGCTCCGCAAACTCCACATTTTCCTCCTCTAAAGCAAATAATCTCAACATGTTGCTATTTTTTTTTTGCAAATCAGAATTCGCCTTTTGCAGTATGACCCAGATTTTCCAAGCAAAACAAGAAAGCTGACTTACTGAAAAGTTCCTCAGAGATGTTCCCAGAAGGTTCCTTGTTTTGTTTTTGTTTTCCTTTTAGAAGAAGTTTACTGAGTGAACACAGACAGGATGACAGATAAGTGAATGGGTGAGGAGCTGGGGCTCTTTTGTAACTCAGGTAAGAAAGCTGGCTTTTAAAAGGGAGGAGGGAGGGCCTCTGTGAGCCAATGAGGACGGGCACAGTTTGCACAAGCCCCTCCTTTTCTGAGCGCAGGCAAAGCAGGGTCGTAACCCCCAGCCACCCCCCTCCC
>OOFC01048985.1:4122-16983 GCA_900323345.1 Pseudochromis fuscus
CTCACACTCACACTCACACACACTCACACACACACACACACACACACACACACAGTATTGTCATCCCAAATATCCAACCTGAAGAATGAGCTCTGTATATGTGCTTTGTGTGTGTGTGTGTGTGTGTGTGTGTGTGTGTGTGTGTGTGTGTCTGGACGTTTCTCTGTTGTCAGCACTCACTATAGGTTGTACATGTTTTTGAAGTGTTGTGTTGTGAAGTGTCATAAGCATTTGAATGGGGAAAAATTCAGACTGCAGCTCGGTGTTAAGTGCAAATATTAATTATAAAGAGAATCACTCATAAATAGAAACTTTAACAATAACAACAACATCATAGCTTCTCAGAAATATTATGTTGACAAAAATGGCACCAAATCAGGAAAATAAAAACTTGAATTGGCCTCATTACTATGGCTGTTCATACAGTAACACATAATGCAAGGACAAGAAATAACACGGGTAACTTAGAGTCACAGCAGAAATTAATAAAATTAAGTTTGTGGAAAAACATTAAGTCGTGAATTTAAAGTGTAATTGTTTAGAAATACTTACCCCAAAGGCGGTTTAGAGGAGTCAGTCATTGCAGTGATTACGATATCCACAGTCTGATTAGCGGTGCTCCCAGGAAAAAAAAATCCGCTGTTGCTCTTAAACTCGGTAGATATCCATTATCACCTGCGAGGTAGCACACCAACATTCATTTGCAACAGTTCTGTTTTCTAACATACCTTCAGTTTCTATTTAGAGAGAAATAAATAAATAAACTGTACAATGTGCAATACGGCTCAACAAGTGACAGTGCGCAAAGATGACAGTCCACTGTGACCTGGAGCACAACGGCCGCTAAGTGTCGGTGAAGACAAACGGCAACATCAAGACCGACACGTGTTCAGGATTTCATAAGTCAGACTTACTTTAGTCCAAACAGCCTCACTAGGTCATTCTCATGCACTTAGTTACTTGTCAAATCCACTAGCTGTAATCTTCGGATCCCCCCCGTCTGTCTCTCCCTCACCACTGTCAGCTCCAGTGGATTCAGAGGTTCAACTTCCTGAACGTCTTTTCAAAATAAGAGTTTGGAAACAAAATTGTTCTAAAAAAGTTTTGTATCCGAAACAAGCCTGTGTATTGTTAATTCGATATTTGGCTATTTAAGAACACGCCTACATTATGTCTTATGAGACAAGTTGTTATACTGACTCAAGAGAGATGCCAAGAGATCAGTATTTGAACGTTGCCATGTTGGTTGTTTGGAACCAGAAGTTGACCATATTTGGATATGCCGAAGGAGAAGGCAGGTCTAATCTTGAACAGGAGACCACTGCCCAATGTGTATGAGACTGGACTTCAGTGCTGCTCTCATTGGACACTAGGCTTGTCAATCAAGCTAACCCCGCGGCTAAATATTCCTCTATTTAATCATACATAAATTTTTAAATTGGGTTCAAATCATTGTAGAGGCAGAAAAATGGATGCAGAAGTGGAAAAAAATAAGTAATACTATGGACAGCCACTAGATGCTGGCTACCAAAAATGTACTCTACATTCTTAGTTTTAGTCAGCTCTTCTTCTCAGTGATTTGGTGATACATCTGAAAAAATGATATAATTAAGTAGATCTTAGGTTTCAAAAAGTGGAAAATTTATTGTGTGGTAAATTTGATCAACAACCCAGGACTCCAATGAGACCAGCTCTGAACTTGAGTCTCATACACATTGGTCAGGGTTCGCAGGTTCAAAGATCACACCTGCCTCCCCACTCCTCCCTTCATGTCAAAATGTGGTCACTTCTGGCTCTAGACAACCAACATGGCAACATTCAAATGCTACTCTTCTAGCTTAACAAGTCCACAAACCAACAGGTGAAGTCGGTAGAGTTCACGTCTGTAGCCGTCAACCAGCCAATCAGAGTGTGGCTACAATCTAACCACTCAGAACACAGGTACAAACCAGCCAATCAGACTGCAGCTATCAGGACATGGGTACAAACAGTCAAACAGTCCACAGCTGAAAACCAGCTAATGAGAGAGCAACTATAAACCAACCAATCAGGGTGCAACTGAAAACCAGCCAATCAGAGAGCAGCTATAAACCAGCCAATCAGGGTGCAACTGTAAACGGGTCAATCAGGACGTAGGTCTAACAACCGATCAAACTGAACAATTTTTAACCAGGCAATAGAATATTTACTCTGTAAAAAGATGTTTTACATTACTAAAAGACTATAACTGGGATTACATTATAATGTTAACAAAGCATTCCCTCTATAGTGTATTATTTTCTCCTAAATACGCTTATTATGAACGTGCTAACTGCCACTGGCTTTAAGAACAAGTACGTTTTTATTGGAAGGTAATTCCTCGTGGTTTCCTGTATTTTGCAGCTGTGTGTGTCTGACTTGACGCATGCTCTCTGCAGCCCGCCTTCGTCAGCAGATCTCCCGTCAGTCATCCTCACCGGGAGTTCACTGAGCGCCAGCTGGAGAGCGAGGGCACCACAACAGACACAAGAAAGATGATGAGGCACCAGAGGACGAAAGCATAGTGATATTCATTTAATTATAGTATTATTAGTGGTAGTATTGCGTATTATTGTTATTGTTTCAAGGTTTGCACTAAAAACAAAAGTTTGAGTCGTTTTTAGAACATACCTTGAATGCATATTGCCCATACGTACATGTCCATGATAAAGCCTCATTAAAATTCAGAGTTAAGGATTCAAACCTTTTTTCCCGGCATGCTTTGTGTTATGTTGACGATGCTCAACTAACTTTCTCCACCACAAGAGGTCACTGCTAGACCACACTCTATAACCACACTACATGATTTGACAACAAATTCAAGAGTTGTCATGGGCTTTGACAGGGTTTTTTCTTTACTGAATACCACCTGTGTTATAGCCTATACCTATAACAAAAAACATAGTTAGAAATAATTTAGAATCTTTAAAATCACCAAAAACATCTTTCTTTAACATTTTAAATCAATCAGTGAGGTTTTATGGTGTTTGGTGTTTTTTTCCAATCTTTCCTAAATAGGCTAGGTTAATAATAATATTGTGGATGTAGGAGGGGGTGGGATGGTTTCTTGTGCTTAGTTTAAAGGGATTTTTAAAGTTACAGAGACTATTGTCACTGTGCAGAAGTACAACACAATTTGTGAAATTTTAGGTAGCAACATGAAATACTTCAAACCAAAACTCTGATGACAATTTTGAACATAGTGATTTTCTGGGGGTCAACATTGCTGGGGTTTCATTGACCACAAAGATAAACTAGAAAATGTTTTTCAGCATTCACACTAATTAGGTTATTCACATGAATGCTGTGGACAAAAACTCAGAGATGTTAGTCGTTTACATAAAGGCAGCGTGGGCAATTTGCTTATATGAATATCTCTCAACTGTGAATCAGTTCTCATTGATCACTTAAAAGAGCTGTTCAAAAGACTTGAATTGTCCATTAACGTCATTTCTCTACACTGAAAGAGATATTCAAAGACTTTGGTAAAAGAAGATTTATTAATAAAAAGTATTACACAAAACATCTACTACAGTTTGTTTCACCTCTGAAACCTGAAACATTTAACTCCAAAGTTAATATACAATAGGCTAGAACTGTAATACCACATCTGCAACTGATGATCTGTAGTGTGAGTACTTTCACTATCCTCTGAGTAAAGATTTGCAAAAAGCATAAAAACAGAAAAACTGTTGACCATTTTTAAAGGTATAAAGTGCATAAACTGTACAGGTCTTTCTGTCACACTGTTAACATGGTGATCTACATCAGCTGTCTCCAATGAGACACTGTTAAGTTGATAAGCAACAGCTGTGTTGATTTGTCTTCTATATGCTGCTCTGTTATAACAGAAAATACAGCACATCGTCATGGAAACAGCCTCATGGACACCTGTGACCTGTGACAGCTCTTCAGTCAGCCAAATGCTGAGTAATTTGATCCTCTCTGTCAGGTGGGACAGATATGTGTATGTAAGTCAGCAACTCAAAAAATGCTGTCGCTGTCATTCTGTTCACAACGAGTGGTGTAATTTTGTTGACTTTACAATGAAATATGAGGGAAATTTCACAGGTTAGTTCACAAAAAATTTTAGAGCTGAAATACAATGGGAGTAGAAATGGTAGAAATGTAGGAATAGCAGAACAAATAGGAGAAGTAGAAAGAAGTAGAAACAGTAGAAAAGGTAGACGATGTAGAAAAAAAAACAACAGAAAAAGTAGAAATAGCATTGTTAAAGCTGCTGCTCTCTGAATGGAACATGTTGTCATGGAGACCTGTGACTGACAGCTGTCCAGTCAGCCAATCAGCTGCTGTGTAATATGATCCTCTCTGTCAAGGGGGCAGAAATTTGTGTACAAGCCGGCTCGGTCTACAAGATATCCAAAATCTGAGTGCAGGGGTCTTACTTCAAAGCTTTGGGACTTGTTTAAAGTTTGAATGGTGTCTGTAGTGTCTGTGGTGTCTGTAGATGATATGGAAGGAGTCAGAGGAATAATTATCTCGGGTCTCTAATGATGTTAGCAAATGTGAGAGTAACTGGAGGCTTAAAAACTGAATAGTCAGCAGAGATGAGCAACTTTAAAATAATATCAAAAAGAAGAAGAAACATGCAGACTGTCTAGTTGCAGAATTAGAAACAAGAAGTAAAATATATTAAGACAGTAAAAACAGGCACTCATAACACAAAGAGTGCAAAATCAGCTCCTTTTGAAACTTTGGTGGTAATTGTTGTTTCCTTAATACATGCAACTAAATGGAAGTCTTTTAACAAACGCACTAATCTAATGTAATGTACTTTCTCATCAAAGTTACACCCTGTGATGTGAAAGCACCAAACCAATGGTCCCTATAGCAGAACTGACTAGAATATTACAATATATAGATGATGAGGTATAACAGTTATAAACTGATTATATCTAACCTATCATTGCAATAATGGAATTAAAGATTTGTCCAAATTGTAATGCAGTAAAAAAAAAATGCTATATATTCAACTGTATTCATTTTTAAAACACATAAATATACCATAATATAATGCAAAAACTCTTTACTTTCTATGATAAAAACAAAAACAAAGCTTGAGCCTTTATACCATTTAAAATAAAATCGGCAGTACATTTTGTTAATGCGACAGTTTTACATGCAATCAGTGCTCATTTGCTTTGTTTTTGTATTATTCTTGTCATTTCAGCTGTCTAGACGTGAAGCTGGTGGGATGAAGGGCTGAAGGGCTGATAAGGATCTTACACGCTTACAGGAAACGACATCTGCACTTCTGTTTCTGCGCTACTCATTATTAAAAGACTGCTGCTTCAAGACTGTTACTTCATCACTCTACCTTTGAGGACGCTGTATCCATAAATATCCACAAAGACCCTGAAGGACAGTTACTGACTTTGATCTGACTGGAGAAGGCATCACTGCAATATCACCATGTCAGGTGAATACCATTTTAACATTTACAGAAATTTTGGTCACTGTCTTTTTGAGGATATTTATATAATGTTTAAAAAACTAACACCTTTATGTCAGGAATAAAATTAACTATACATCATCATTATTTTTGACTTTACACTAGATTTTTTTCTTTATGTTTTAAATCTTGAGTCAGTTGTATTGTACTATTTTCAAACACTCTCTGTATAATAGAATAAATATATACGTAATGTCACAATTGTCTTATATTTGCTGTATTTATTGTCATAAAACATATAATCTAGAAACATGTTAAGTTAGACAATACAACAGTAGTTGTCGTAAATTTGATTAAATATTGTTACTTAATCAGATCAATGCGTGAATACAGGGTTGTTAGACGTAACCCATCTAAAACAGACCCAAAAATGACCACAACATAAACAAACAGACAGAATTAGACAGTAATTTAGAGCACAAGCAGAAATTAGCAGGTGCATAACAGTGTGTATCATGGATATGCAGGTTCATATCACCCAAGTTTATAGTACTGTTTATTGTAGTGATGTGATTTTAAATCCCTTTTCATCCAGCCTGACACTTTAATATGAAGGCGTAACAAATGTTTCCAACAAGGGAGTAACCTACCAATGACAACCACCAGGGGGCAAAATAAGCCTCTTTATCAAGCGAGCCAAATTACTTGTACTTGTAACTGTATTTGATTTACTAGGTTTTACTTCTGCTTTAGGGCATCCATTTCTGACATTTCTGCCCCCCCATCCCCTTAGATGTAGCCTAAACTATAAAAGCCCAAAGTGAGAAATTCCATTCACCTCCACCATCATGCAGCCTGTCATCTATTTCACTGTATTTAAAGTAGGGTGAAGTTGTAAATTTTGTAATAAAAGAAAAATCTCTCTTTGCAGATGATGGCTTAGCTACCACCTTCCCTGCACTGTATGATTATTCATCTTACTTTGATGATAATTCAAGCGTTGGTCCTTGCGACGTCAATCTGAAGGATTTTAACAAGGTCTTTCTGGGAACTCTTTACAGTTTGGTCTTCATCCTGGGATCCCTGGGTAAGTGTGTGTGTGTGTGTGTGTGTGTGTGTGTGTGTGTGTGTGTGTAAGCCCATTTGCAGGGACATGCTTTGGGAGACAGAAAGCCTCTATAGTGTATAGAACTCATTCATGAGGTGATTTTTTTGTGTAGAGTTAAACAGGTGAAAAAAAAGGTCTATTTGACACAAACACATGTCCCACATAAGATTGATTTTTTTTTTTATGTCAACAAGTTTTGATTTCTTTATTTTATTGAAGTAACATTTTTTTCTGTTCTGTGCAGTTCTGTGCAATGTTATTACCTGTCTGTGTTTATGTGTGTGTGTGTGTGTGTGTGTGTGTGTGTGTGTGTGTTCTTGTACTTGCTGCTAAGTGAGGACCGAAACACATTTTTTGACCAACAGAGTGAGGACATTTTTGACAAGTGAGGACATTTTGACCAGTCCTTACTCCTTCAAAGGGCTGTTTGAGGGTTGAGACTGAATTTTAAGGTTATGATTAGAAATAGAATTAGATTTAGTTTAGGATTAGGGTGAAGGTTGGAACTTGGCATTTAGTTGTGATGGTTGAGGTTAGATTAAGGCAGGGTTTCTCAATTCCATTCAAATGACCAGCTCATCATCAAGCTCTGCAGAAACCTGCTAACGAGCCTGGTCATTTGAAGGCTCGTTAGCAGGTTTCTGCAGAGCTTGATGATGAGCTGGTCATTTGAATCAGGTGTGTTGGAAGAGGGACACATCTAAAACATGCAGGATGGGGGGGCCCGAGGACCGGAATTGAGAAACCCTGGACTAACACGCTGCATTAAATTAACTTATGGGTTGTTTTTATTCAACATTTTATTGTATTTTGCCCAGCATTTTGTTTTGTTGAACCACTTGTTTTTATCTAACATTTTATTGTTTCTATCCAGCATTTGTTTATTTTTATGCAATATTTTATTGTTTTTATCGAGAATATTGTTGTTTCTATGCAGTATTTTGTCATTCTTCCACAGTGTTTTGTTGTATTTACTCTGTATTTTGTTGGTCTGAAGCAGCATATTGTTGTTTTTAGCCAGTATTTTGTTGTTCCTACCTAAAAAAAAAAGAAGATACAGTGTAACATTATCTCATCTTACTGGGTTAAATTAACCCAGCATGTAGTTTGTCCAATATTTACCATGTTCTGAGTAAAAAACAACCAGGGTGAAGTATTTGGTATGAAAAGGAGCTGTATATTCAACACCAGTAGAAAAGCTTCTTTTTTAATATTCTTACATGAACACTCCACCAATCAGAGTCAGCTAGCTGATTGCCTTGTTGTCTATGTGCTAGGTTTTGCTAACTGTCTAGTGGCTCCACCATCATGTAGTGCTCATAAAAAAGTAAAATGTCAGAATTTTCTTTCTTTAATGCAAGGCAGTGTTTAATCCACCACGTTTCATTACTGGTGCTTTAGGTTTTCTGGGAGCTGAGGTGAGGAGCTCCATCATCGGTGGGGAAGATGCTGTGGTGGGGAAGTGGCCGTGGATGGTTCATCTCAACATCACAACAGCCAAAGGCAAACCCAGCTGGCACTGTGGCGGCACCCTCCTCAACGACCAATGGGTGCTGACTGCTGCACGCTGCTGGAATAAGTAATTGTGTATTCGTGTTTTTTCATAATTGTAATGACCCACATGAGCCTAACCATCTCCCATAATAATCGTGATCCCAGCTTATAGGTGGATCAGGATGACTGTTATGGAGCTAGCAGAAGGTCATCATGAGTGTGATGTGATGCAATAGTTCTTACATTTTTAGCTGTTTTTGGTCTCTACCACTGTCCGAGGAAACATGCCACTCTCTTAAAACTGCTAAATGTTTCACTGTGTCCACATCTGGTCTCTAACTGAGTCTGTTCCTGCAGCTGAGCAGGTTTTTATGGTTTGAGAGTGAAAAGATGTCCAACGTCTGTGTCTTCATTCATATTTGTGTTGTCAGACGACGTCGGCCTGATGAGCGTCGATCGGTGGTTTGGGTCGGCTCGTACAAGCTGCCAAAGAAATCTACTAATTACTTAGGTATACTCTATGCTGTCCCTCACCCATACTTCCAAGCTGTTGGTAATGGCTACGTCAACGACATCGCTCTGATCAAGCTGAAGAAAAAGGTGAAATTGTCTAAGGATGTTTCCCCGGTGACTCTGGCCAGCGCTGACGACACCTTTGGTTCATCACATGAGTGTTGGATCACCGGCTGGGGGCAGGTTGGGAGGGGTGGTAAGTTCTATACATAAAACACAAAACACACACACGCATTAAGCTCTCATATAGTCATAAACAAACAGCTTGTATATGTAACAGTGCTTATACATGTGCTTATAACTAGGGTGGTAGGACTTTGGAAATACTGAGTATCCCACCTCTCCCTATAATGTTTTATATTTCAGTGGAGTTGAACTGTTTCATCTTTGACAACTTTGGTCAAACTTAACAACTTTCGGATTATTAATTGCAGTTCTCATACATCCAGTCACTACATTTATTCTCTGTGCAGTTCCGGATCCAGAAACCCTCCAGCAGGTGAAGATTTCCATCATGTCTAACGAGGACTGTCAGACCACGTATCCTCACCTGAAAACCTCTCAAGTGCTGTGTGCAGGGGACAGTGCTGGAGGGAAGGACGCCTGTGAAGTGAGTTTTACAATTTAAGTCAGCTAAAAGATGAACTCTGTTCTCCCAGACGTCGAAGGGAATAACAACTACAAGTGGAATTTAAATACAACTTTGAAATGATGACTATTCTACTTCAATTTCTTCCCCATAGAGTTTACTCCATAAGAGAACTGTGAAATTATCTGTCAAGAAAATTCTGAATGTCAGAGACCCCACTGTGGAACTTATCAACTGGAAACCTCATGGATTGTTCTTAAAAATACACGAAGCCCATGGCTCTCAAAAGTGTAAAAAGTGCAGTATCATCAGCGTTATTCCATTTTTCTGTTACATCCTTGTTGGACATGCTTCAGGGCACATCAGCATTTATGTGACACAAGATATGTGGTCACATGTGTCCCAGACCACCTCCACATGTGGTTTGAGTGATCGGATCATGATGCGTCTTGGTGGTCATTTACACCTGTATTTAGTCCCTGTCCACTTGTGATCTGATCATCTCGGACACGTCTTAAAACCAAGTGTAAACAGGGTCTGCGTCACATACAGAGTGTGTTCTTTGTGCTTCCACAGGGGGACTACGGCGGTCCTCTGGTGTGTCGTGATGCCAGCGGCTTCAAGCAGGTGGGAATCATGAGCTATGGGAGTCCTAAGGGCTGTGGTCTCGGCCCTGGTGTCTACACCCGGGTGTCTAATCCGGAGTATCTGCGCTTCATCAACGACTACATCCACCAGGCCGAAGAAGCCTCAGCTGAGATCTGAACCGCCCGTTCTAATCGCCTGATAACCCGCCTCACTCTTTACAACTACTCTCCCATGTTGTACTGCCACCCCCATGTGACCCTTAATGCTGGCTGATGTGGTTCATTCAACAAAGTTCTTTGCATTAAAGCTCTGAAGCATCATTTTGTCTCTTTGTTTGAATTTGACCAGCTTATCATCAAGCTCTGCAGAAGCCTGCTAACGATCCTGACTGTTTGAATCAGGTGTGTCGGAAGAAGGAAACATCTAAAACATGCAGGATAGTGTTCGCCGAGGACCAGGGTTGGGAAACACTGCACTATCCCATTTATTTCGAGTTGCTCGTCAAATCACGAACCATTTCCTGAAATTCCGTCATCATTTTCAGCTCCTCCCCTAAATGAAGCAAGCCTCAATACGCCCTACGCCTTTTGCGGAAATTCCCCCTTCATCACTCGGCACATGCTTCGAAGCCTTGACAGATCCGGTAACATCACTAACTCGTACACCTTCCTCCAATGGTGAAAAGCTTTCTTCTCCCTGATTGTACGAAAATAGACTCTTGGCCAGCTGCAGGTAGAGCAGCCACATTATTGTATTGTCCTGTTCCTACTTGTAATTCCTTGAAACCTGGTTTAGAATGAGATGACAGGTTAGTGAAGTGAGGTCATAGGTGTTTCAACATTAGTGTTGTACAGGTCCGGCTCAAGGTTTGTGGGTAGGTCTCTCACAACACTATGAAGCAGGGAGGGAACACAGAGCATTTCACATCTCCTTATAACCAATGACGCAGCGCCAAAGATTCGAATCAGTCACCCCACTTCCTGTGTTGCATTGTGGCTAGTGTTGTAGTCAAGACTGTACCAACCAAGACCAAGACATTATCGAGACTAGAGAGTATCGACACCAAGACATTTAGAGATCAAAACCGAGACAAAACCAAGACTGTCTATATCAAAGAAACACAACAAAACATAACCAAATGACCAGTATCTTTTTTTTTTTTCTAATTAAGTTTGGTTTTACGTAAATGCAGCAGCAATAAAAATGAACATTGCTAGCATCTCCATTCGTCTTCATCCACTCTCTGTGTACAGGGGGTATGTCACTCTGGGTGTCACGAAGTCCACATGACACCGGGAAGGCACCAGCTACATTCTACTTTTCTCACTTATCACAGTAGTACTGGCCTGGTCTTGACTGGTCTTGGTCAAAAAGCCAGAGTCCACCCTGTCCATGACCAAGACAAGACCGAGTTAAAATGCCTTTAATTCAGAGACAAGACAGAGACCCTTAAAAAGTGGTCTCTTGAGACCAAGACCAATCTCGAGTAACACTAATTGTGGTGTATGAAGCCTTAAACGTCATCGGTCATGTGATCATGGATATTTCATACAAGCCTCAACACAGTGTTTCCAACCAGGCTGCTTCAATACAGTGAAGCACACTTTGGATCTTCAGTGTCAAACGTCCCCCATCACTAGTATTCACTAACCTCTAGCTTTTTGGATTCCTACCTTCAAGACCCTGCCAGTCCCTCGTACCCGTGTCTTTTACCGTTACACTACTCTTGTACAATTTTAGATTAAAAGTGTTGTACTGTTGAATTTATTCTGTGTGAGTCTGCTTTCAGGGTCCTTAAGATCCTCTGTAAACTGAATCTTAACCTGAGGTCTACAAGATCTCAAGAAATTCTCAACGGACTTGCATTGATCATGAGGTTAACAGTGCATACAATGTAGCTGTGTTTTTTATGCTTTTTAATGTTTTGTTTGATTTTGATATTGTCTGCATGCCATGATTCTGTTGATTTAGTTTTTCTGTGTTCACTCTTGTTTCTTGTGTCAATGGTTGTTTCCGTCTTTGTCGGTGTCTTTCCATGTGGGATGTCCTGTCAGTTATGTTTAGTTTGTTTCTTGGTTCGGATTACTTTGTCATATCATTTCCTGCTTTATTTTGGTTGTCTTGTCCTGTGTGTATAAGTTTTACTTCCTGTCACAGTCTTGTCGCACCTATCCTGATTTGTCTCGTCTTACCTGCTCCCTGATTGTTCTTCTCACCTGTGTCTAATCACTCCTCGTTACCTTGTGCATTTCGCTTCATGTCTCTCTATCCTCTGCCAGTTCATTTGATGCACTTTGCTCACGATCCAGCCGTTTGGTCACGTTTATGTTTTATTTTCAGTGTCATAGTCTTGTTTTGTTTTGTTGGAACCCTACCTGCCTTTTGACCTTGCTGTTTTGCCTGCTGATATTTGGATACCTCTGCCTACTGCTGTGGTACTTGAGATCAGTCTTGGTCTCAAGACCGGTCTTGAGACCACTTTTTAAGGGTCTCGGTCTTGTCTCGGAATCAAAGGTATTCTTACTCGGTCCTGTCTTGGTCTTGAACACGGTGGACTCGGGTTTTTTGATCAAGACCAGTAGGACCAGGCCAGCACCACTGTGATAAGTGAGAAAAGTACAATGTGGCTGCTGCCTTCCTGATGTCACATGGTCTTTGTTACCTCCACCAAGGAGGTTATGTTTTTGCCGGGTTTTGTCCGTTTGTCTGTGTGTCTGTCAATTGGTTTCCAAAATAACTCTAAAAGTTACAGACAGATTTTGATGAAATGTTCAGGGATTGTCCAGATGGGGATAGGGAACAAATGATTAGATTTTGGAAGTGATCCGAATCACCGTCTGGATCCAGACGGTGATGCGGATCACTTCCAAAATCTAATCATTTGTTCATATCCCCATCTGGACAATCCCTGAAAATTTCATCCAAATCCGTCTGTAAGTTTTTGAGTTACCTCCTTGGCGGAGGTAATAATGTCCACTTCATCGAGTGTCTCTACAGGACTATGAGCAGTTTAACCAATCAGTGATGTCAGTCATTTTCCATACCTGCTTCTCCACACTTGGGTCGCAGGGGTCTGCTGGAGCCTATCCCAGCTGTCATCGGGCAGGAGGCGGGGTACATCCTGGACAGGTTGCCAGC